>JBBPUB010000044.1:0-48163 GCA_038094415.1 Xerocomus alliaceus | reverse complement strand
TGATCTGCGCAAACACTTCAAATTGCGCGATTTGGGAGCTACCACTGAGATCCTGGGCATCAAGATTGATAGAAATCGATCCAAGCGCTCCCTCACTATCTCCCAGCAGCAGTATTGCATAGACATGCTCTCTAGATTCAATATGAGCGATTGCAAGCCTGTCACCACTCCTATGGAACCTGGTTTGTGTCTATCACACAATCAGAGCCCTAGAACTGCTGAGGAGCACACATTCATGCGATCTATTGACTATGGAGGTGCCATTGGATCTCTGCAGTACCTATCCTGCACAACTCACCCTGACATTGCATTTGCTGTTGGCCAACTTGCATCTTTCACCTCAGATCCTGGTGTGGCGCATTGGAATGCAATTAAACACCTATTCCGCTACATCAAGGGCACCATTAACTATGGGATCACCTATTCTCCAGATCCATCCAGCTCTGAACCATTCAGGATCTTTTCTGATGCCAACCATGGTGGATGCAAGGATTCTGGTCGCTCCACAGGTGCATATGTGGTCAAGATTGGTACTGGTGTTGTCTCATGGATGTCAAAGCGCCAGCCCATTGTTGCTCTGTCCACAACTGAAGCAGAGTATGTTGCTGCATGTGAGGCAGGCAAGGAAATAGTCTGGATGCGGAAACTGTTAACAGCTGGAATACACTCAGCTGGAGTTCACTATTAGAAACTGGGAATCGCAAACAGTGAACTCCAAGGCTTGTACAGAGCGTGCTAACAACATCTACAAACATAAACAATCAACCATATTCAGGTTGAGCACTGCTTATACTCTAAATGGTAAAAATGCGTAATCAGTATCTATAACACTATGTAGTCAGTCATTGTCCAATCAATAACTATAACAGAAACTGATGCAGGAACTCGGATTTGAAGTTAATGGAGCATCAACACTGCATATGGACAATCAGTCTGCAATTCAGGTTGCAAAGCATCCAGAGCACCATGGGAGAATGAAGCACTTGGATTTGCGCTGGTATTGGCTTAGGGATGTTGTGGACAAAGGGATCATATCTCCCTCATTTGTTCCAACAGCAGAGATGCCTGCTGATCTGTTAACAAAGGCATTGCCTCGAGTTAAGGTAGAGCAGTTCTGTAGAATGCTAGGACTTGACAGAGTTAGTTAATTAGGAGAAATGCGGAATCAGGGGGGAGTGTTACAGTTATTGATTAGACAATGACTGACTACATAGTGTTATAGATACTGATTACGCATTTTTACCTTTTAGAGTATAAGCAGTGCTCAACCTGAATATGGTTGATTGTTTATGTTTGTAGATGTTGTTAGCACGCTCTGTACAAGCCTCGGAGTTCACTGTTTGCGATTCCCAGTTTCTAACAGTGAACTCCAGGTAATGTGTACTTAGTTCATCACGATATCCCAGTTTCTAACAGTGAACTCCAGCTGAGTGTATTCCGGCTGTTAACAATTCCTACTACAGCATCACCTGTGACTCATGACCTCCCATCCTCCGATTCATCCAACTCTCCAACTCTGCTCTTGGGCTCTGACAGTCACCTTCGTCCAGAAGAATGACTTCACTGCATCAACCTCGTGCTCTGTATGTTCTGCAGTTCCACGGAACACTCTATGATCTCTTGTCCCCACTCCGACTCTCGTGCCACTATGATGCATGCATCTGTTCCTTCCTCCATGTCCTCAAGTTCCTCCGACACCTCTTCATCATCAGACGAGTGACTTCCGCTCTTCTCCGGACCTCTGTCCTTCCTGTCCTCATCCCTGTACTATCTAGTATCTGGTATACTCTGTTTAATTTTGTTCCCTCCAATACTCCGATTTCATTTTCACCTGTGTTTACTTGTTCTTTTCCCCATTCGTTGATTTCTTGTCTTTCCTTTCTGACCTTTTGCCCCTCCGGTCCTGCCGTATCCCAACTCTGCACCTCCTCTGTTATTCCGCCGTGTTGACCTGATGCACTCCATATTAGGTGTAGCATTCTGATGCGTACTCCGCATACCTTGTTGGATTTTGGACTCATACACCATCGGATACCGCTCAGCCCTCCCACTTTTTCGTCCATTGACGACTCGGGTTTGGGGAGCAACTCTTCCGGGTACTGATGTTTGAAAATGCCAACCCCCCGGGCTCACTCTGTTCTGTCTGCTGCGACTTCGCTCCTCCAGACATCCGCCTTTTGGCACCTCTGTCCGCTCACCTTTCCTTGGCCTCCACATCCTCTCTGCCACTTCGGCTTAAGAGGGGGATAGGAGTTCGCCTGCGTCATTCCGGTCTTACTCCTCTGCACTTGCGTCCTCTGTACGTATCCGCACTCTATGTGCACTCTGCACACCTCCGCACCACTCTTACAGTAGTTCCTTCCATTCTGAGTTCACTTCGTCCTTCCATTCAACTCCATCGTTATTTATACAAGTTCAAAACCTAATACTTTATACTACAGGGGCAAAGGCGGCGACATCCCGGACTCCTCGTAGTCCTCCCTCAGCCCTTCCAACTCTTCCGCCGCCTTCGCCGTGTCCTCCTCCACCATCTTCTCCTCCGGATCATCGAACACCTCCACTTCCTTGAGCTCCACAAGCTGGCGGAGCAGGTGAGTCTGGGTCCAGACATGGTTATCCAATGACCGGATCACCAGCTTGATGCCCCAAAGGGCATGCTCAACGCCGCTCTCTCTGCTCGGCCCTGCCCCTGTCTCCACATCCTCTCACACCTTCTTGCACGGCCTTGGGTCTTCTTCCACCCCCATTGTGTGCCTCCACTTCGTTGCAGGCTTCTTCGTCATGGGCTTCTCCGGCGCCTCGCCATCTCCGGGGCGTACGCACTTCACCTTCACCTCTTGACAGGCAATGCAAGATTTGGACTTGCCAGTCCCCATCTCACACGGCTCGTCCCTCGATTTGCACTGGGTGCATGGTGGTGGTGCCTTCCCCTTGCCTTTGTCTACGGTCTGCGTGACCCAGACTTGCTCGGCCTAACGACAAATCAGTAGTGTCCATATTCACACAACACGGCCACTCACCCTTTTCTTGGCTATCTCCACCACTTCCTTGTGCCTCCGTTCCACCGCATCTGCTTGCCTCTTCTCCTCCGCTGCTCATGCCTCTGCCTCGGCCTTCTTTCGCACTGCCTCCTCAGCCTTCCTCTTCGCCTCTTCCCATCGTCGCCCTTGCTCCACAGTCTTCGCAGCTATGGTCAAATTGTCGTCGTCGATCTTCTCCTGGATGTCCCCCCAGGTCCATTTGGTGATCTCCAATAGCAGGAAGGGGAGGTCAGATGGGTTAGCCATGTTACTGATGGTGGGAGAAAATCAAAGACTAGTCGCATGTCATCCGGGTTTATATGCCCAGCCACAAATTCGGACTCCAACTAACAATCAACGGAGTCATGCGGGTTGACCAAACTCAACACAACTCCACACCCAAACTCCACACCCCACTCAGCCACATGGCCTTCAAGGGTTCAGGCCTAAGAGGGGGATACTGTCATATGCCATTCCTACTCTGGAACTCCACATCCAACTCCTCAACAACTCCGGAGTGATCTCCTCTGTTTGCGTGTGTAGGATCTCCAGACCCACATGACTTTTCCTTTTATATTCATCTTTGTTCTCTGATTGGCTGTGCCTGTCCATTTTGTTGGATCTTTGTTCTTAGATGCACAGTCCGGCATATCGCATCTCCGGTGCATAGCTCCAGGTTTCTCATTCCCGTCTTACTTATTATCTCGTTCTGCAGTTACTCCGTTAGTAATGCGATACAACTCCAGTAGTATAAATATCATAGTTACTTCACTGTACACTCCTCAGTCTGAATATCGATTTGGATAACTCCGGTTGTCTCCTTCCTTCCCTCACATCCCTCCTCCAAAGAGTCGAACCTATGCAAGGTGCGACACATAAGTCCTGCGCCAAGACTCACCCCTCCGCTCCGCTACCTTGCTTCTACCCTGTGCCCACGGACTTCCTTCCGAAGGACTGGAGTGACCGATCTTAACACACTGCATGATTCTTTTCATTTCTGTGCTGTGCATGGCTATGGCACAGCCTAGTTTATTACTGCTGCTGCAGCTTCTCTTCCATTTGATCTGCCATCTGCAGTATCAAACGTGTTATTCATTTCTGGTACCCTCAGCCCTAGAGGCTGTGGTACGCCTTTATTGCTATTGGATAGCTACAACATGGACTCTTACCTTAGTTGCATCCCTACTGTATGGGCATAGCATTCTATCTAATTAGGTATTAGGGTTAGATAAACATGTACAAATAGATAGTAGTATATAAACCCCAAGGATGACGCTGGATAGATCTCCAGTCTAGTCTCTTGGTTTTCACCTGAACTCAACTACTTAAGCCTCAAGCCTCCTCAAACTCTCTACTCACTGTAGCAAGTTAGTACTCCTTTTTCCCTTTTAGCTAATAGTTGGTAGTAGAACCAGTTCCAGTTCTGCCAGTTCAGCCGTTTCATTAGACTAGACTCTTACCTTTTCTAGTGACCCCTTCTACTACAGTTACACCGGTACTAACGAGTGCTAGTGTCTTTCCCCCAGTTCCACCACTCCCTTTGTCCCTTCATTGTCGGTCACCCATGGGCAGAGCTGAGAGTAGGGCAAGAACAGGCCACACAGGTCCTGGAGGGTGGGAGCAGATCCGTCTCACCAGCAACTGCCTTCTTAAGAGAATTAGAAGGTTCTTTACCCAGATTCCCCCATCGGAACTTGATTGTGAGAGATACAATTAGAGGAGATCTGAGATCAGAGATTGGCTGTGAAGAGAGTACATCACCAGCCACAGACACGAAGGACAAGGACATAGTTGTCCCCTTTATACTATTAACCCCTACAAAACAAGAGAGAGAAGAAGATTCCCCAGACCTCCTCCTTCTGCCTACCCCCAACCCCAACGATTGCAGCCTGGGACTGAGCATTATAGATGTCACAGATTGGTCACCTCTGCATCAGCTGCCCTCAGAAGAAGAGAGGGGATTTTACACTTTAGCTTTGATGGTACAGGCCGATTTCTATAGTCAAACCTTCAACCTTCCCAAAAGAAGATTATTGGAAGGCTGGTTGGAGTACGAGTTTAAAGAAGCACCTGCACTACCCCCAAGGAAAAGACAAAGGCGGCAATATCAGCAGGAGATAAAAAGGGGAATAAAAAGAGGAAGCAGGATTAGATTATGAGATATCCCTGCATGATCATACAAGTACTAAATGCAATTGATCATTATCCTTCTCTCATTCAGCCTGATCTTTTACATCATTACAATCTACTTTCTTAGGTGGATTGCCAAGTACTCAACTGACTCACAAGTCCCAATCCTATTCATAGGAAACAGAAGCAAGACTTTTCACACACCTTACTCCACATTCATAGGAGTAGTACCCACAACCAGCACAACGTCAGATGGCTGGATCTTTGGAGAGGGCCTCTATTACAACCCTCACCAGTGCTAGATGATCTCTAAGTTTGAACTCATCCTAGCAACCTTCATAGGAATTTTTCTAGTATCCACTGCCGTCCTTTGCTGGATAATTAAACAAGTTGTTGAACACAATGCCCCAATACTTGCAGTAGTTCACATATACAAAACTAAAGAAAACCCATTTGGAATAAGTGTGGAAATAGTCAGCTCTACCAAAGCTTCTGGAGATAATTGAAGATACCATGGAGGCTGGTATAACGAGAACGACTGGCATATCCCAAGATTAGTCAGATCAGAAGATGAAGACAATAATGCCATGGTGTTAAGTCTGGTTCCTCCGGACAAGTCCGACGAGGTCCGGAACAAAGTAGCAGAGGGAGGGCGAGGAGAAGGGTGAAATGGAATGGGCGAGGATTTTCGGCGCAGGACTTATGTGTCGCGCCCTTGTACTCGCTATCCTCGGGGTCAGGGATCAGATGAGCACTAAGCTCGAAGTCGGAGTTGTCTAGAGGAGACTAAGTTGATATTCAAACTGGAGAATGTACAGATTGGAAGTACAGTATTTATACTACGGAGTTGCACTGGATTAGTAATGGAACGGAGGAGATTCGTAAGGTATGAATAAGGATAAGTAATTGGATGAGTAAGAAGGAGTTCAGAAAACAGATACCGGAGGAGCAGGAGTAGAACTAACTAGAAGAATCTATGAATCGAATGTTCGAGAAACTAGGTGAAAGGGTATCATGGATATCGCGCTGGAGATGTGTCGGAGATGACACCGGAGTACCGGAGTTGGACCAGTATGTGACAGAACTGTAAACAAGGCTTCCAAAATCGCCTGTTCTTCTCTCAATATCTCTTCATCTTTGATGATTAGGAAGTCATCAACATAAACTTCTATCATTCATTTGTGACTGTCTCCACACTCCAGGACCTATGTGGCCTGTTCTTGCCTTTCTCTCAGCTCTGCCCATTTGTGACTGACAATGAAGGGACAAAGGGAATAGTGGAATGCTGTACTGTTAAGCCTGTTGGCTTGGAATCTTCCTGGGGACGTTTGCATTCACGTCCTGAGGAATAAGAGAGGAGCCTAGTCTAATGAAGGATTAAACTTCAATAGACTCTAAGATCCATTGATCTTTATATCCCTCCTGGAGGTCATTACCTAGAGGAAGTAAAATAGAGTCTAGTCTAATGAAATGGTAGAATCTATAATGCCTTGTGAACTCCAGTTCATGTCTTCTTCAGCTAAGGAGCTGTTAACAACAACAACAAAAGATAAGCTTGAGTGATGACTCGAGCAGGTAAGGCCAAAGTCAAGGGAATAGCGACTCGAGTGTGTGAGGCCAAAGTCAAAGGAGGCGAGCTTAAGTGAATAAGACTAAAGCTCAGTAAAAGATAAAGGTGGTGGTGAGTCAGACATGGTTAGCGACAACTCAGACAAACTCTGGGCTCTAGGCTATATGTCCCTGGCCTAGGGGAATTAGTCCTTGGGGTAATCTTCAAGATATAAGATTCTGGTGGATACCAAGAAACTAGACTGGGGATCTACCCAGCATCGTCCCTGGGGTTTATATACTACTAGACTATTTGTACATGTTTGTCTAACCCTAATACCTGATTAAATATAATGCTATGCCTATGCAGTAGGGATGCAACTAAGGTAAGAGTCCATGTTGTAGCTATCCAATAGTGATAAAGGTGTACCACAGCCTCTAGAGCTGAGGGGAATGAAAATGAATAACACATTTGATACTGTGGGTGGCAGATCAAATGGAAGAGAAGCCGCAGCAGCAGTAATGAACTGGGCTGTGCCATAGCCATGCACAGCACAGAAATGAAAAGAATCATGCAGTGATTAAAAGGGTGTTGGCTACACATGTTAGAAGTTTTAGAAGGGCACGGTAATAACTGTGGCAAAGAATAGCCAATCTTGACCACATATGCACCTATAGAGCAACCAGAATCCTTGCATCCATTATGGTTGGCATTAGAGAAAATCCTGAATGGTTCAGAGACTAATGGATCTGGGAAATAGATGATCCCATAGCTCATAGTGCCCTTGATGTAGTGAAACAAGTGCTTAATCACATTCCAATGCACAACACCTAGGTCTGATGTGAAGGATGCAAGCTGGCCAACAGCAAATGCAATGTCAGAGCAAGTTGTGCAAGATAAGTACTGCAGAGATCCAATGGCACCTTTATAGTCAATAGATCACATAAATGTGTGCTCCTCAGTGGTTCTAGGGCTCTGATTGTGTGACAGACACAAACCAGGTTCCATAGAAGTGGTAACAGGCTTGCAATCACCCATATTGAAGTAAAACAGCATATCTATGTAATACTGCTGCTAGGAGATGGTGAGGGAGCACTTGGATCAATTTCTATCAATCTTGATGCCCAGGATCTCAGTGGTAGGCCCCAAATCACGCAATTTGAAGTGTTTGTGCAGATCAGTGATTGTCTGCTTGATTGTATCAAGAGATTTTGATGCAAATGTTATATCATCCACAATCACTGAGAGGATGATTTGGACATCATTGTGCACATAGATATACACAGCAGCATCAGAATATGTCTGGGTGAAGCCCATGGACTTAAGAGTGGTGCACATCTTGTGATTCCAGTGATTTCTGCCCTGTTTGGTGCCATATAGCACTTTCTGAAGCAAGCAAACATTGTCTTTTGGGTTTCCTTCAGCAAATTCTTCTGGCTGCTCCATATACACATTATAGTCCATTTCACCATTCAGATATGCATTGAAGATATCAATAGACCAGAGAGGGAGATCATGGATTGCTGCAAGAGCCAGAATGACTCTGAGAGTGGACAAGCACACAGTAGGAGCAAAGACCTCAAGATATTTGAATTCTAGACACTGGAAGAAGCCTTATGTGACTAGATGACCCTTGTATAGCTCAAATGAGCCATCAGCATGATATTTCTTTTTAAATACCCAGTGGGATTCAATAACAGGTCAATCCTTTGGTCTAGGCATGAGTTTTCATGTCCCATTCAACTTATGGGCTGCCAATTCAGCCAGGGCAGCTTGAGTCCACTTCTGAGCATTATCTCACTTCATTGCATTTTTATATGACCTGGGATGTGGTGTATTGGCACTGAAGCAAGCAGCCATGTCTGCTTCTTCATTAGAATCATCAGAGTCATGAATCAGCTGTGCTGGACTAAGTTTCCACCATTCTCTGGGTGGCTGGTGATTTCTGCATGGCATTCTAGCATTAATTCCAATGAGACTAGCTGGTCTAACTGGTTCAGAACTCAGAAGTGGTTGGGGGGTGACTGGATCATTAACTAAGGGAATCTGAGTAGGATGAGGTGTATGAGGTTCTGCATTCTATGCTACATTAGAATCAGGTGCCCCTCCAGGATGTGGAACATCAGAAATTGAGGAAAGGTCATCTTTATCATCACCAATATATGGTGTGATGTAGGAAGTATTAGGCTTGTCAGTCATGCTTGGACTAATGTCTGTTATGTTTTGCCTAGTGTCCATCACTCCTGATGATTTGTCTGTCATGCTTGGAGTAGTGTCAGTTATGCCACTATTGGTAGTCCTTTCATCAAAATCAGCATGTTCTGAGATGACTGTGTGCTTTATTGTTGGATTATAGAACTTCCAGCTCTTGTAGCCATTAGAATAGCCAATAAACATGCATTTCTTATAATGTGGTTGCAGTGCACTCCTTTTGTCCTTTTGAATGTGCACATAGGCAGTACTGCCCCAGACTTGGAAGTGGGAAACATCAGGTTTCTATCTATGCCAGAGTTCATATGGTGTTGCACTTTGCACAGCTGCAGTAGGGCATCTGTTCCATACATGGACCAGTGCTGCAAGTGCTTCACCCCAGAATGCCATTGCAAGACCAGATTCCTTCAGCATAGCAGTAATGCACTCAGATAGCACTCTATTTGTGCACTCTGCAACCCCATTCTACTGTGGGCATGCTCAAACAGTGTGCTGGCACTCTATGCTGCATTCATTGGTGAAATCCAGCATGGCATTGCTCATATATTCCCCTCCCTTGTCATCTTACAGGGTCTTGATTTTGTGCTTTGTCTGGTTCTCTGCAAATGCCTTAAACTGCTTAAAAGCACTGAAAACATCTGATTTGGCATGAATTGGCAGCACAAAGCAGTATCTCAAGTAATCATCAATGAAAGTGATCCAGTAGTGAAATCCAGAGAATATGCAATAGGAAACCTTATGTACATCTAAATGCATGAGTTCTAGAGGCCTGGAAGCACAAGATTGCAAGCTAGGGAATGGATTGACATACATCTTGCCAGCTAGACATGGTTCACAAATGGGATCTGGCAGAGATTTGTTATCCAGCTTCATACTGGTCACCAAATTGTGCTCATAGAGTGATTTGATATCAATTACATTGTGATGTGCAAATCTGTGATGCCAGAGGGACAGATCCAGTGGAACAGTGGTTGCAGGATGTGCATACTCAGTTACAGCCTTAGTTTTGCCATCTAGAAATGCTGCATTGTTGCTGTTGATTGTTGCAACAAAAAGTGGTGGTCCAGGAGCTTGAGAGAAGGTCATATGTGTTGCATTGATATGGACAACAAAGAATGACTTCTGAGTTAGATACAGGACTGAAAGCAGATTATTGTGCAGTTCTGGGACATACAGGACATTGCTAAACTTGATTGCTCTACACCTCTTCCCATTAATGATAGGATGGAATACTATAGAGTTAACCCCAGCTGAATAGACCATAGTATTGTCTGCTAGCTTGATTGGGACATGTTTTGGCACATAATTGCATAGCCAGTGGCAATGTGGGGTCATATGAGAAGTGGCCCCCAAGTCTGCATTCCAGTCATAGTTAGCATTCAGTTGGAGCAGTGAAAAGGGATTAGATGGATCAGTGGAACAAAGACTTGCATTTCTAGCCTTCTCCACCATCTCTGTAGTCTCTGAGGCTGGTTTAGCAGACTGAGACTAGTCTGCTTTCCTGTTCTTTGGCTTCCAGGACTTGTAGTGGTTTTTTGCATGCTACAATGCATGGCAAATGCACTGGTAGTGCCCTGGCTTTTCACAGAATAAGTAGGGCAAGTTGGAGATGCATCTGCACCCAGATGTAGAGGTAGATAGAGCAGTGACTGATGGCATGATAGATACAACATTAGAATGCGGTTTGCAGTGGATTTCCTCAGTCTGGAAGGCCACTTTGACCTTGTCTTTGTCCAGATCTGTGAGAAGGGCTAGGAAGGATGTAAATGAAAAGAACTCTGGTCCAAGAGCTCAAATCATGGCCATATAGGCCAATTCATTGTCCAGAGTCTTCATATCAAAGTTGCTGCTGTGCAAATCCTGGATTCTGGCCATGAACTCCTCAACTCTGGCAGCTAGGGCTGGGAGAGACTCTTCAGGGCATTTTTGAATGCTGAAGAATTCATCATAAGCCACAAAGTGATGGCTGGCCTTCTGTTGCATAAAGGCCTTCTTCAGCACTACCCAGGCCTTGGTTGGGTTGTCCTGGTCCACTCTAATGTGGACTCTTTGATCTGGGGCAACATTGAGCATAAGCTTACTAGCTGCCTTGTCCTGTTTGATGTCCCAAGCAGTTTGCTTAGGATTAGGTATGGTGGGGCAGAGTTCCTTGCCATCCACAAGTCACCAGAGCCCTTTGGAGTAAAGGAAAGCCTTCATTTCCTCACTCCAGGTGGTGTAGTTGTTGCCATTAAGAGGTAGAATACAGTGGTGGTGGTTTTCAGAGGACATGGTAAAATAGAGTAGGTGGAATGGATAAGAAAGCAAAGAGTTTAAACAGTTTGTCCAAGAGGTGGAAAATTTTTATTGGCAAAGAAGTGCAACACAATAGTAAATGGTGCATAGTTAAAGTGTGGGGCTCATAACCTGTTAACAGCTGGAATCCACACAGCTGGAGTTCACTATTAGAAACTATTATATTGAGATCAAACTAAGTACACATTACCTGGAGTTCACTGTTAGAAACTGGGAATAGCAAACAGTGAACTTCAAGGCTTGTACAGAGTGTGGTAACAACATCTATAAACATAAACAATCAACCATATTCAGGTTGAGCACTGCTTATACTCTAAATGGTAAAAATGCATAATCAATAACTATAACACTATCTATCCAGTCATTGTGCAATCAATAACTGTAACATAGTGTGCACAGTGCACTGCAATCACCTGTGGGAATTTCACTTAGGTTATGTGGAAAAGAATAAAATATATACCCTTGGCTATAAAATTGGTCCCTGGTGTGATTTTATTCACATGCAGCTGAGATATGTCCAGTTTAAAACAGCAACACCATTGCAACAGTTTTGCACTTTTCAATAAAAATATACAATATGATTGAAATAAAGCTATATTTGGTGGTGTTTGGGTGTACAAACAAAGTTACACATTGAAATACCATTTCTGAGTTTAAAATAGCTCACATACATCTCTATTTCCAACTATATCCATCATGAGAACCATCTCTTCTACTCAAAAGGCTAATGTTCTCTCTATGCTTGATGCTGGCCAATCTGCCCACTCTATAGCTGCTGTCACTGGTCTCAATATATCCACCATCTCTAGACTTTGCTCTAAGGAGCATTCTGAGATCCAGAAGTCTACTGGAGGTTGTCCATCAAAGCTTTCCTCTGCCAACATTCATCATTCCATTCATTTCATTTCCACTGGACAGGCAAACAATACTATTTAAGTGGCCAAAACCCTCAGCAATATTGTCAATCAGCCTCTCTCTGCCACTATAGTGCATAGGCACTTGAAGAAGACTGGTATAAAGGCTGTGGTGAAGTCAAAACATCCCCTTCTTGCAGCTACACATTGCAAAGCTCATTTGGACTTTGCCTATGCTCACAAGAATTGAACTATAGAGGGTTGGAAAAGGTAATATGGTCTGATGAGACTAAAATCAATTGCCTAGGATCAGATGAATGTTAGTGGATGTGAAAAAAGGCAGATGAGGGCCTTAGTAATAGAGTAGTGCAAGGCACTATCAAGTTTGGAGGAGGTTCTTTGATGTTATGGGAGTGTTGTTATGTGAGTAGCCTGAGTCTGCTACTGGAAACGAAGAGTACTAGGGTGGTCTGGGTTCTTGGGAATACTGAAAGGTATGACTGGAATGAGGGATTTGGTGCAGAGACTGCAGTGGACTCAAGACTATGTTAGATTGCATAGATCAAGAGTAAAGACTACAATACAGGGCACAACAAGTATATATATGAAGATGGAATTGTATGGAATGTAAAGGAAGGGAGATAACTAAGCCATTACTAGAGAAACAGCTGCAGAGTAGTAAGCATTCTAAGACAATAGTAAAGAATACAATGATCATAATGGAAGGAAAGCTGTGAAATGTGGAGTCACCACCAGGATAAAATAATGCTCTACATACTGGAAGAAGAATGGTGGAACATACTAAGGAATGAGGAAACTGCAAAGAAAGATGCAGTGGTGAATGTAGAGAATCGTAACAATACCCCCTTCATACACTGGAAGTCCTACTTTCAATACTCTATTCCCTTGTGGGGCCTCTGAAAATTGCCAATGTCTGAGGTATAAAGTAATGCTCAAATGGACAGTCATCTCAAATGTGTCCAGGAGTATTGCAGGTGGTGCAAACCCTCTGAGGACAAAAGCGAGGGCCATGTCCCCAACATGAACAGAAGGAGCATTGGGTGCAAAGACAATCATGAACATTGTGACCAGGGGCAGAGGAGTTATAGATAGGGCATCAGTACTGGGAACAGTCTGCTTGATAATGACCCCTATCTCCACACTGAAAGCAGGTAGTGATGGTGGAAGTGGGAAGAGGTCTGGTGGTAGGTTGGAGGACATGATGTGGAGAGGATAGTACCCATTGGCTGTTTGAAAGGGTGAGTAGAAACACCTGGTTAGTGGCAATAACTCCCTGATCTACTTCAAAGGTGGTTATTCCAAGTGATCCTTCAGAGTTCAAGAAAATGGAGGACAAGAGGGCAGTGAAGGGTAAAGGAGGAGAAGGAGGGGAAGAGATCTGTTCTGTTAGGGTGGCATTAAGCAGGATTGGGGATGCAGGGGTGGTAGTAGGGGGAGAAGGAGAGGTAGACGAAATGTTTATGTTACGAGATAAGAAGAAAATAAACTCCAAGTAGTGATCACATTCCTGCAGTGAGAGGGAAAGATAGATACATCTGAAGGTAGGGAAAATCAATTCTAGGGCAATTATCGAAATGTACATATCAAAACCAAAGAGCTAAAGGATAGAGAGAATTCTTTCTGAAAGTTTATTGATAGCTAAACATAGGGAAATCCTGTCATATGCCATTTCTACTTCAGAACTCCACATTCAACTCCTTGACAGCTCCAGAGTGATCTCCTCCATTCACATGTATAGGATCTCCAGACCCATGTGACTTTTCCTTTTATATTTATCTTTGTTCTCTGATTGACTGTGCCTGTCCATTTTGTTGGATCTTTGTTTTTAGATGTGCAGTCTGGCATATTGTATCTCTGGTGCACAGCTCCAGGTTTCTCATTCCCATCTTACTTATCATTCTGTTCTGCAGTTACTCCATTAGTAATGCGATACAACTCCGGTAGTATAAATATTGTAGTTACTTCACTGTACACTCCTCAGTCTGAATAACAATTTGGATAACTCCAGTTGTCTCCTTCCTTACCCTCACATCCCTTCTCCAAAGAGTCAAACCTATGTAAGGTGCAATACATAAGTCCTGCACTGAGACTCACCCCTCTGCTCCACCACTCCACTCCTACTCCCATGCCCATAGACTTCCTTTTAGAGGACTGGAGTAACCAATCTTAACAAATCCCAGCCATAGGAGAGGTATCAGAAGAAATGCAATGATGATGATAGTATTGAACATGTGCAGCTTCATGGAACAGTTTTACTAACTCTTGCATGACTTTATCCTCTTGATACAGGAAGAGGGTCTCAACAGCATGGAGAAGCTGGGGGTCCACAAGGATGGCGCTGTAGAGGATGAAGGTGGCAGAGGTGGGCAAGTGTGACAATCCTTGCTGTCTCATATATGGTCTCTAGTAGACTCTTCGTCAAGTAGACTTAGCATATACTTTTTCTTTGACCTTATCTTATCTTTCATATCTTATCTGATTGAAGCTTATCTTCTGCTTTTCCTTCTGATCAGATCTATCTCCATTTGGCTAATCTTTCACATGGTAATCACCATGTCTTCTGATCTTCTAACTGCCTTGCCAGCGCCCTTTTTTAATCTCAGTTGAAATTCTTTTTATTTCCGTGCAGTGCATGGCTGTGGCACAGCCCACTTAATTACTACTGCTGTAGCTTCTCTTCCATTTGATCTGCCACCTACAGTATCAAACATGTTAGTCATATCTGCTCTCCTCAGCCCTAAAGACTATGATATGCCTTTATTGCTATTGGATAGCTACAACATGGACTCTTACCCTAGTACTGAGTGCATAGCATATATCCTAATCAGGTATTAGGGTTAGCAATACATGTACAAACAGTAGAGTAGTATATAAACCCTCAGAACGATGCTGGATGAATCTTCAGTCTAGTCTCCTGAATATTTCCCAGAACTTGACTACTAAGCCACTTGCACCTCAACTCTTTCCTCAATAGAACAAGTTAGTACCCTGCTTTATTCTTTTACTAAAAAAGTTAGTAGTAGAACCAGCCCTTCTAATTTCCAAGAGTTCTTGGTTGTTTCAGCAAGAATGTAGGCCACACTCACAAGGATCTGAGTTGTGCATATCCAAACAACGATAAGAAGATGGATGAGGAAGGAGAAAGCATGTTTGAGACAGAGTAAAATGGTAGGGTAAATGGGCATCTAATGGCGATGGGGGAATTTGGCAGCCCAATATATGGTGATGGTGATGGTGATGAGGAGAATAAGATAGAGGAGGACAGAGACAATGAGCTAATAGTCCATGTGATCCATGGTGGGTCCTGGTTACTGCAGTTGATTGTGGCATTTATAATCTATCAAAAGAGAGGTGGTGTGACAGAAATTATTTTCAGATTCCCAGGTGTTTTCCAATGGGGCATAGCCTTTTTATTTGATAAGGTATCAATAGCAACCTGGAGTGCCCTTGTGGGCCAGAATGGCCTCAACTTCGTATTCTTCATCATCATCAATAATCTCTGGTGGAGGTTCTAGGAACAAAGGGTCATGGGTTTCTGTTTGTCTGAAAGAGAAAAGCAGGGAGGCATGGAATGTGTTATGGATCTTTCAAGAGTTGGAGAGCTTGAGGCAGTATACCAAAGAGGAAAGGACTTGTGTAATCTTGAAGGGGCCTACTTGCTTAGGTGCCAGTTTTCCAGAAGGGAAGGAGATATAAAGGTGGGTGGCTTTCAGCCATACCTTATCTCTAACTTTCCATGGGGAGAACTTGCATGTTTGGTGTCTGGACATGGCTTGTCTGGCCAGCTCATGTGCAGCAAGTGCTTCATCTCAAACTCTGGTTAGGGATTCCATTCTTGAAGAGAGTGCAGGAATGAAAGTTGTAGTGAGGGAGGGGAATGCTTAGGGTTTATAGCCCATCATTAGGCTAAATGGAGACTTTAGTGTGGATGAGTGGGGACATGAATTGTGCTGAAATTCAGTGGTGGTGAGGAAGTTCACCCATTTATGAGGGTTGTTGCTGTAGAAGATTTGTAAGTAGGTCTCCATCTTCTGGTTGGTCCTTTCAGTCTGGCCATCAGTTTGTGGATAATATACCATAGATAACTTGACATCATAATGGAGTAGTCTGGCCAGTTTCCAAACTAGTGCAGAAGTGAACTGTGGTCCATGATCAGAGATAATAGAGTCTTGCACTCCAAATCATTTGAACACATGGTTGTGAAAGAGATGAGCTACCCCTAAGGCATCAATGGTTTGTGACACAGAATGAGAATTACCCCCTTTGTAAGCCCATGGTCAACCATGACTATGATGGAGTTGAAGCCCTGTGACTTGGGTAGATCAGTAACAAGATCCACAGATAGCTGTTTGAATGGAAGCATTGCCTCAGAGGGGATAGATGCCAGAGGGGGGGTGACTGGGTGAGTATTGACTTTGGATGTTTGACATACAGCACATCCCTTGATGAAGTTCTTTACAAAAGTTGCTAGACCCAGCCACCAGAAATCCCTTTCTAGTAGGGCTTTAGTACAAAACTGCCCTGCATGTCCAGTAGTTGGTGTCAAGTGGAAGATGTGGAGCAAGGTTGCCTGGTGTGCAGGTGGAACATATAACCTATCCTTGTAAAGGAGGTGGCCATTGTCAAATTTCCAGTCTGACAAAGCTAATCTGGGAAACAATGGGGATCCAAATTGTGCCACCCAAATTGCTTGAAGGACTAGGGGATCAGAGGTCGAGGAGGATTGAATTTTGTTCAGAAGAGTGATATCTAAGGCTTGGATGATGATGGGTTTGGAGATGATGGAAGTATCAGTGTTGTCATGTGAGGTGTCTAAGAGGGATCAACAAGATAGAGCATCTGCAGGTCCCATCTTGGACCCCAGAGTGACTTGCCATACAAGGTCAAAATCCTGTAAAAAGAGAGACCAATGTGCTTGTCTTCTGGAGAGTTTTCTGGGGTCATGAATGTAGGATATGTTTTTGTGATCTATGATGATAACAACAGGGTGTCTTGACCCAGAAAGGTATTGTTTCCATTCTTCCAGTGCTAGATGGCAAGTAGTTCTTGATCATAGATATCATAGTTTCACTTGACAGGGGAGAATGTCTTAGAAAAGTAGGCATAGGGATGGGTGTCTCCATTTGCATCATTTTGGAGCAGAACTGTTCCTATGGTGATAAGAGATGCATCAGTCATGACAAAGAAGGGTCTGTTGGTATCAGGATGTGCAAGAACAGAGGCTGATATGAATGCCTCTTTAAGAATTTTAAAGGCAGTTTGCTGTAAAGGTGTCCACTTCCATAGCTCCATCTTCTAAGTGAGGAGGGTCAATGGAGTGATGATGTTGGAGAAGCCTGGGATAAACTTTCAATAGAAGTTAGCAAACCCTAGAAAGCTTCAAATTCCTTTAACTGACATAGGTGGTTGCCAATCCTTGATGGCACTAAGTTTTACAGGGTCCATCTTCAACTGCCCTTGCTCTATAATCATTTTAAGGTACTCCATAGTGGGGGTGTTGAACAAGCATTTCAATAGTCTTAAAGACAGCTGGTGTAATCACAGATGTTTGAATACTTGCTTGGTGCACTGGTGGTATAAAGCAAGGTTATCTTTGGTGTGAATACCAATGTCATCCATATAGATTTTAAACCATCCCTCAGCCAGTAGGTTTGCAAAGATGTGGTTCATAAATGCCTGGAACATGGGGAGGGGCATTGCAGAATCTAAAGAACATAATGGTGGATTCATATAGTCCAAGGGGGGTGATGAAAGTCACTTTTATACCCCCATCAGATGTCCAATTTGGTGAATAAGATGGACTCCTTCATGTCATTAATGAGGTCTGAGATAAGGGGCAGGGGGTAGGCATTATGGATGGTATAGGAGTTAAGATATTGGTAGTCCTGACATGGACATAATGTGCCATCCTTCTTAGGGACAAAGAAGAACAGGGAGGCTTGGGGGGATTTTGAGGGGAGGATACGTCCTGTCACTAAGTTTTCATCAATGAATGTCTTGCATGCCTCCTTTTCTTTCAGATTCAAGGGGTATACTTTGGCTATTTTTTGAGAGGAATGATGGCTTTAGATCAATGGTGTGATCATAGGGACAATGAGGGGGTAAAGCGTTAAACATAGTTTCAGAGAATACATTCTTGTATTCCTTGCACCATTCTGGAAGTAGGGTAGTCTAGAAGAGGTTATCCTGGGCGAGCTGAGTTGAGATTGTAATCTTGTTGAGACTCTCTTCAAGGTAATCCTATGGAAGCAGAAGGAATTTTGTATGATGATCCTTGCCATCTTATATATGGTCTCTGGTAGACTCTTCATTACAATGGACTTAGCATATACTTTTTGCTTGATCTTATCTTATCATTTCATGACTAATCTGATCATGCTTATCTTCTGCTCTTCTTCCTGATCAGATCTATCTTCATTTGGCTATTCTTTGCCATGGTCATTACTGTGTCCTTCTAGACTTCTAATGCATGTAGCCAATGCCCTTTTAATTGCCAAGTGATTCTTTTCATTTCCATGCTATGCATGGCTATGCCACAGCCCAGTTCATTACTGCTACTGTGGCTTCTCTTCCATTTGATCTGCCACCCACAGTATCAAACATGTTACTCATCTCTGTTACCCTTAGTCCTAAAGGCTGTGGTACACCTTTATCGCTATTGGATAGCTACAACATGGACACTTACCTTAGTCATAGCCCTACTGCATAGGCATAGCATTCTACCTAATCAGGTATTAGGGATAGACAAACATGTACAAATAGTATAGTAGTATATAAACTCCAAGGACAACACTGGATAGATCCCCAGTCTAGTTTCTTGGTTTTCATCTGAACTTGACTACTAAGCCTCAAGCCCACCTCAACTCTCTACTAATAGTAGTGAGTTAGTACTCTCTTCTCTTTTTAGCTGATAGTCGATAGTAGAGCCAGTTCAAGTTCTCTCTTATGGGTTCAGCCATTTCATTTTGTCCTTCAGTCGACCTGGGGGTTCCACTTCCACAGCCAAAGCATCCCAAGGATCACCTGCTTCTTGTTGAGTCCAAAGATAAGCAGTTCTACATTGTCAGAGAAATCTTCATATATAAGCTCTGCCTTGAGCTTAGCTCTAATGGTGCCATAATGGTTTTTGGTTCCATCAATGTTCTAGGCTTTGATGGATTCAGAGAGGGCAATATACCCCTAGGTTTAGGTGAGGGATCAATGATTTGTTGATGAAGTTGCTGGTGGCCCCACTATCAATTAGCACAATAGTTTCAATGGTTTTAGACTGCACTTTAAGATGAATGGGGATTTGGATTGTTTGATAGCTAGGCAGTCCTACTAGTATATAAAAGGGAGACATTGATACACCCTCTCCTTCTAAAAAGACTCTGTGGAAGGCTGTTCATCAGGGGAGTCTTCATAACAGGCCTGGAGAACTTGAAGGATTTCATCCTCGTTCTTTCTCTGGGTCTGAAGCTATTGAATGAACATCTCTAGGGCAGAAAGAGTGGAAGCTTGAGGGGATGCAGGGGTTGTGATAGTGGAGATGGATGGGATTGGCAGTACTGTGGTGGAGACAGTCACGATGGTTTGATTTTGGGGGGTACAAGGATGAGAGCAACATTGTGTGGCATTGTGGCCAGTGCATCAGCAACAGAAGCAGCATCCTTCTTGGATGCATTTGGCTCATTCCTGAGGGGTTAACTTGGTGAGTTGAACTGCATTGATGTTCATGATGTTTGGGTCTCTGGGGGTTCTAGGAAGGGAAGGGGTGGTCTTGCCCTTTTTCAAGGCATCAATGCATGCCTGCTGGATGTGGAAGACTTTGGCTTTGTTCAGCCAGTCTGCAATGAGGGTGGGGACTTTGTCCATGGATAGGATCATGATGGTGATCCACTGGTCTAAGCCTAGGGAGAAGGTGTCTATGAGCATGGCATGGTCGGTGATTCCAGCTCAGGTAGCAAGGTTTTGGAATTCAGTGATATACTTCTGGAAACCATTGTCTATTTCTCTGCTGGGCTTGCAGAAAGACTTCTGAACTAGTTTGGACAGTGTGAAGCAAGTGGTGGCTTTGGTATCAAAGGGGAAGAAGGTGCCTTCAAAGTTCTCCACAAACTTATTAAAGGTCTTTTCTGTGGCAGCAGTGGCAGGGTTGATGAGTTTATCATACCACATCTCAGAGAAGAGGACAGCTTGGCCCTTGCTAAGCTTATTTAGTGTGGTCATGATCTTGGTTTCATTGTTGGTGTAGAGGGTGGAGTTAATGGAAAAGTAGGCCTTCATGGCCTTGATCCAATGAGTGGCATCATCTTGTTCACCAGAGAAGTTGGCAGGGAGGGCTGCCTTAAGCTTAGTGGTATGGGCAGACATGAAGGTGACTGGGAATGGGGTATGGTGGAGAATAGTGGGGTCAATGGATGCAATGGTGCTAGGAAGACTCTGGGGCTGGGTATGGAGGGGTTTCTATAGGGGTGGTGGAGGAAAGTTTAGGAAATCGTCTGGATTCTATAGCAGGGGATGCTGGGGGTGTGGGCTCTGAATCAGAATCAGAGTGAGCACTGATAGATCTAGAGATACGATGAGAGGGTTGATGAGCTATGGTGATTCAGTGGGGTGTGTCCAACTTTTAGATAAGAGGGACATAGGATTATTCTTGGTCTTTTGTTATGCAAGTAGCCTGAGTCTGCTATGGAGACAAAGAGTACTAGAGCAGTCTAGGTTCTTGGGAATACTGGAAGGTATGACTGGGATAAGGGACTCGGTGCAAAGACTATAGCAGACTCAAGACTATGTTAGATTGCATAGACCAAGAATGAAGACTACAATACAGGGTGTGACGAGTATATATATGAAGATGGAATTGTATGGAATGTGAAGGAAGGGAGATAACTAAGCTGTTACTAGAGAAATGGCTGCAGAGTAGTAAGCATCCTGAAACAACAGTAAAGCATACAATGATTATAATGGAAGAAAAGCTGCAGAACGTGGAGTCACCACCAGGATGAAATAACACTCTACATACTGGAAGAAGAATGGTGGAACATACTGAGGGATGAGGAAACTACAAAGAAAGACATAGTGGTGAATGTAGAGAATCATAACAGTCAAAGACATTAGTTTCTACTATAATTGGAATGTCCAGAACCTAGTGGATGAGGATCAAAGTGGAGGTGAAGGCATTCTTAAGCACCTAGAAGGTGAAATGATAGTTGTTAGAGAAGTTCCATAGAGTATCCTTTCAAGTGAGTCAGATTAAGGGAATAACAATATTAGAGTAGTTATGGATGAAATACATGTAGAAATTTACAAAATCCAAAAGGGACTGGATATCCTTGACTTTTTGAGGCTCAGGTCAATCTATAATTGCTTTGATCTTCTCTAGAGACATAGTAAGTCCAGAGGAGAAGAGTTGATATTCAAGGTAATTAGTGGAGTCAGTGTGGAATTTGCATTTATCTGACTGGATATAAAGTCTGTGTTTGTGGAGTTGATGGATTACCTCCCAGATATGCTTCTTGTGGAAGGCCTTGTCTATGGAGTAGATAAGAATATTGTTGACATAGACTATAATACAACCATCTAACAAATTAGTAAAAATGGTGTTGACAAACTGCTAAAAAGCCACTAGAGCATTGATGAGGCCAAATAGCATGACTAGCCACTTATATAAGCAATATCAGATCTGAAACAAAGTCTTCCATTTACAGTGGCTTAAAAAAGTGTTCCAATATTGGGCCATTTTGAACAAATGGGTCAATTGCCAAAGATATGGAACAAACAAGATCAAACACTTGCAGGGTCAAAGATAATACTTGCTCTTAACATTCTAACACCACTTAGATCATGTGATTTGGTTGTTATGGCACCAAGATATAGCCAATTTAAAATGACATGTCATTAGAACACTATTTGAGCATCATTTCAGATCTAGACTTTTAGTATTTAGTGGGTCCTCCTTTGGCCCTTATCACTGCCTCTAATCTTCTAGGCATACTTTCAATCAATATTTGACACTCCTCAACCTCAATTTTACCCCACTCCACCACAATTCTCTTCCAAAGCTCCCATACTCCTTTTGATGGTCTTGAATAGCTGTTGAGCTTTTTTTTCAACATTTGCCAGAGATGCTCAATAGAACTAAGGTCTGGAGACTAAGCTGGCCAATCCAGAAGCTTGATCCTATAGAAGTCAAGCCAATCCTAAGCTTTTTTTGAGAAGTGCTTGGAGTTATTATCCTGCTAAAAGATTATGCTCTTCTTAGAAATCCTAGAACTCTCCATGCTGGAAAGCAGATTGTCCTCCAAAATGGTGACATATTGCTCAGCATTCATCTTACCCTCCATCTCTGCCAGAACCCTCACACCATTCCAATCCATACATTTTCAAACCATCAAGAAACCTCCTTCAAACTTCACTGTCTTTTAAACCTTCTTATCCTGCAAAGACTCATCTGCCACTCTCCATACATACTGTGATGATCCTTGCCATATTGTATATGGTCTCTGATAGACTCTTCATCACAACAGACTTAGCATATACTATTTCTTTGATCTTATCTTATCTTTTTCTTCTTATCTGATTGTGCTTACCTTCTGCTCTGCTTCCCAATCAGATCTAAACCCTTTTGGCTATTCTTTCACATGGTAATCACCATGTCTTTCCAACCTTCTAACACATGTAGCCAACATCTTTTTAATCACCGCATGATTCTTTTCATTTCCATGCTATGCATGGCTATGGTACAGCCCACTTAATTACTGCTACTGCAGCTTCTCTTCCATTTGATCTGCCATCTGCAGTATTAAATGTGTTATTCATTTCCACTCCCCTTAGCTCTAGAGGCTGTGGTATGCTCTTATTGCTATTGGATAACTACAACATGGACTCTTACCTTAGTCATAGACACATAGCATATATCCTAATCAGGTATTAGGGTTAGACAGACATGTGCAAATACTCTAGTAGTATATAAACCCCAAGAAGGATGCTGGATAGATCTCCAGTCTAGTCTCTTGGTTCTCTTCAGAATCTTGAGCTCTCCCTAAGCACTGGGTTAATAGGCCTTGAGATGATCCTAATCAGTTCAGTCTCATCCTGAGTCTTCCCTAACAAGTGATGAACAGACTCGTGCTATTACCATATATGTGCTGTTACCAGTATGTGATCAGTAGTTATTAGTAGGTGATCAGTACCTATCATATTTAGTAACTACTATAGTATATAAGCAACTGCATGCATGGTTACAACAATAAGACTTCTTTGACTCATATCCACTACATCCAGTTCACTCAAGTCCTCTGCCAGGTAGGTTCTTACCTGAAAGCCCTCTTCTGCTGCCCACTGCAGTAGTGCACTATGCACCTCTACTCCTGTATGTTCAACAGGTTATGAGTCCCAGTAGCAACAGCTGTGTGCGCTTTCAGCACCTGGCTTAGCTCCAGAAGTTTCTGTCTGTGCAGACATCCACACCCCCTCTGATGCCTTGGATGTGTGCTATATCCCATCCCTATATGACCACCCTTCATAAGCAATATATGCCATGTTGGAGTGATGGACTAAGCATCCTGATGGGGTTGCTATGTCCATAGAGATTTCTTGTGCACCAGCACATATCTCCATCACTCTGCTCTACTATCATTGAATATAGCTAATGCCTTCTGCCAGAAACTCTCTATCTCACCCATACATTTTAAAAATGTCCAACTCTGCTAACTCTCTCATCAGCTCCATCTCCACTCTGAATGGTGCCAACTATCTTCAATGGGCCCCCTACATGAGGGCATTTTTGATGTCCCTCACAGTCTTCTATACCACCCACACTGCATGCCCAGACAACAACAACACCAAGAAAGAAATATGGGAGACTGACAATGAGAAGGCAATCAGGTACCTCATCCTCAAGATAAACCCTGCCCTCCAAAACTGCTGGCAATATGCCACCACTTCAAAGGAGATCTGGGAAGGTCTCAAGAATCAATTCTTCACCCCCTCTCTTGCGACAGTATACCTAGAATTTAAGGCCCTCCTTGACATTATCATTCTGGCTAGTGTGCATTCTGTGCCAGCCTTCACCAAGATCAATGCTCATTTTGCCCACCTACAAGAATACCATCATCTTCTTGATAAAAAATATCAGTTGCTTCTCACAATTTTAAAATTACCTTTCTATATGGACGTTATAATGCAAATCATGAACCAAAGGAAGATAGAGGATCTGAAACCATCTGCAAAGGGGAAGGAGCCCACAGCTTCTACTTCAATAGCAGCAAAGACAATGATGGTGAAGGATTTGGTCCTTACAATGACGGAACTGGAGGAGATGACGATACTTGCTTAGCAACAGACCAAACAAAATAAGATTTTATCAAAGGGCCAAAATCACACAAAGAAGGTAAGCACAATCAAAAAGAAGGGGAATGACCCCCAGTTCTCACAACAACAACAGTGCCAGAAGAAGCCACCAGCCCCTCAAGGCCAGAGTGCCTCCAGAGCATAGCAACAACAACAACAAGGGGAGAAGAAGAAGAAGACCCACTGAGGCAAGCACTTAGACAAGGGCAAAGAAAAGGCAGAAGAGCACAAGGCCCACTACACAAATGAGGCCAGCACCTCCTTCACCTTCAATACTTTTGAAGCACTCCATATCCTCTCCCCTACCTCCACTTCCTTCTTGTCACCACAAACTAATGTGTGACTGAACTCCCATATGTAGGGTGCATCCCAATATAGGGATCCTGCATTCCCTCAAACAAAGGAGGCAATTTCCCTAGCCTACCATCTTGACATCACACTGACATGTCAGACTGTGCAAATGCTAGATGCCATAGCTAACCATGGCTATGATGATTTTGGAAATTCATCAATTCCTTGCAAGCACCCTCATTTGATGAAGTGCATCAATACAATTATGCCTCTGGCACATATCATCCTACTCCCAAGCAAGAATGATTTCATATCTTGGACACCCCCTCCTCTTTCGTCTCCAATAGTACCCTGCCTTTCCCTTCCTCTTCCTCCACCTGGCTTATTCTTAGGTCAATTTTAGGCAAACCTCTTGTGGGAATATACACCCTATGCAGAGGCTGGCCCCTCCACTCTCAATGCCATGGAACTACCCATGCACATTTCCCCAATCCCAGACAACAATAAAGTCTCTCTGGGACTCAACATCAAAGTTGATGAGATCAAAGAAATCTTTAGTCTATACACAAATAATACTGACTATGATTACAATGCTGAGAAAATGGTGAAGATTGAGGTGGAAGATGCCTATTACAATTCAGGCTACAGGTCAGTAATCTATTACTCATCTTCTACAGATGACTCACATTTGCTGCAAATGCAGTGCAATGTAGAGTATGTACTATTGTCTATAGTAGATAGCAACATAATAGATGAGTTTCCAATGTTGGATGCCGAAATAATAGAGTGTGTCAACTGTCAACACCAGGCTTCATTTCACAAAGGAGAACCACAAGACCATATATGGTTACTTGACTCAGGGACCTCCTCTCACTTTACATACAAGATAGAGAATTTCATAGAATATGTTCCCTATCAACAACAAAGACATGCCCAAACCACCAGTGGTGCATCACCAATACTAGGCAAAGGAACTGTTCTCATTAAATACAAAGAGAACATAGTGTGATTATCGCCTACCATCTATATGCTTTATTCAAAAGTAAAATTAATATTAATGGGCACACTCCTATCAGATAGGTCCTTATCCCTTCAATTAAAAATTGGATACATAAATTTCTGGGACAAGTGAAGGCAACAAAATGTCCTAGAATTTTATTCACACCCTAGCAACACCATGTACTTTATCCAAGCACCATCAGTCCCAGCATCTGCTGACACTGCCTTCCACACAACCACGTATGAGCTATTACATCATCGCCTAGGACACCCCTCTAAGAAAGTCCTTAAGGCTGCATGAAAACACCTGAAAGATTTCCCCATGATCCAAATACCAGCAGATGAACTGATATGTCCCAGTTGCAAGCTTAGAAAACAGCCCAACCAATCATTTCCACCATTGGAGACAAGGACTACCAAACCCTTTAAATTAATTCACTCCAATTTTAAGTCCTTTATAATAGAATCCTATTATAGGAATCAGTATATTATTATCTTTTATGATGATTTCACCTCAATGTCATGGATAAGAGCAATGAGAAACAAAAATGAATCACTCACCACCACTAGACAATTTATTAAATATGTAAAAACACAATGGAATTCAAAGATTGTTGGGTGGATGTTCAATACAGGAGGAGAATATAAATTCAAAACATTTGATGAAATGTTGTGTGAAGAAGGTATTCATATTTACCAGAGCACACCTCACACTCCTCAACAAAACAGATGAGCTGAGCACCATATTAGAACACTAATGGATAAGGCACAGGCAATGTGATTACATGCTTGCCTCTCCACCTCCTATTGGAAGTTTGTAGTGAATCATACTGCACATATATACAATAGGACCCTGAGCTGCAGACTCCAATGGAGATCACCTCTAGAGATTATTACAGTTAAGCAACCTTCCATCAACCACCTATGGGTTTTTGATTGTGGTGCCTATGTCCACCTCCCTACTACAAAATGGAATGATAAACTAGCTGCCAAATCACAGCTCATGATATACTTAGGGGTAGCACCTACTAATGATGCCAACTCTATATTCATGACACTGAATAACACCATCATCCATGCCACACATGCCATCTATGATGAAAATCTATTTCCAAAGTGTCCACACACACAGGCACACTGCCCAGTGTCTTACCCTCCTCACCAAATCCATGATCCAAGCAATAGTAACCATACTTCTGACATGGAAGACATGGATGACGACAATCATCTCCTTGACTCTTCCAGGAAGCACAATAGGGCCTGGCAATGGGAACATTCACCTGAACAACCCACCTTAGGTAATGAGCATGATGCCCCTGCCACTCTGCTTCCTTCCTCTCATCCCTCACCTCTTTTTGAGCTAATAGACACTGATGAAGAGGATTCAGAACCAGTGCAACAAGCACCACCACATCCAGTGACACCTCCTCAGAGGGTACCACACCTAACCATGCCCCCTGCTCTGCTATCCAAGCACCCCCAATAGGAGTAAAAAGTGCCTTTATGGCCAGATAATATTTATGGCAAAAGAGAACACCCTACTAAACAAGTGTGCAATATAGAGCGACAGTCACATTGAAAGAATATTATTGGGGAATCATCCAGAGTGCCAGAAACTAACATTCTGGGAAGCCTCCCTCTTTCACCCCCTCCCCCTGAGGATTTTGAGAATGAAATTGAAAGACTTATCTGGGAAGGAGGAGCTACATTAGTTTCCTACCTTTGCAATTGCACCATACCCCTATCTGAAAATGACACTTTGTCAAAACCCCACCATGAATGGACTTACAAAGACATTCTGTGATTACTATCAGAAAAACAAACTCTTTGGTGCAATGCATGCATTACTGAGCTTGACATGCTCAAAAAGTGCAAAGTTTTTGAGGTCACTAACAAACCCAAGCATTCAAAGGTTATAAAAAACTGCTGGGTATTTGATGTCAAATCTGATGGCTAAAAACATGCCAGATTGGTAGTGAAAGGCTTCTTTCAAATCGAAGGAATCAATTATGAAGGGATATTCTCCCTAATTGTCTGATATGAGTCTGTGCACATGCTCCTTGCTCTCACCACTCTTGAAAATTGGTACATTACTGGACTTGATGTATAAAACACCTATCTATATGGTCCACTCAAAAAGGAGATATATATGGAATTTCTAGAAGGATTTATTTCAACTGACTTTCAAGGAAAAGTATTAAGACTCAAACATGCACTCTATGGACTTAAACAAGCAGGCTTAGCCTGGTGGTGCACTCTAAAGAAATCCATGGAAAAGCTCGGTTTCCAGCAACTACAATCAGATACTGGAATATACATCTACAAGAAAGGAAAAGTCTATGTCATTATATATGTAGACAATGCCCTATTCTGTGGCCCCAGTAAAGCTCTTGTCAACAACCTTAAAGCTATATTTATGCAACATTAGGAATGCTGCAATCTAGGTGAAACTTGAGAATTCCTTAAAATGAGAATATGTCAAGATCACAACAACCACTGGATCTATCTAGACCAGTGCGATTACTTAGAGAACGTAATTGAGCGGTGCAGTATGACAAACACTAAGCCCACCAGAACTCCTCTATCTCAGGGATACCAACCAGAGAAAAACTCTGGACCAATCAATTATGAATTACAGATATGTTTTCAAACCATCATTGGATTTCTTCTATACTTAATGTTAGGGACAAGACCAGACATTGCCTATGCAGTTACCCAGCTAGTGCGACAATCAGCAAACCCCTCACAAGATCATTTAAATAAAGCCCTGTATATTTGCAGATATCTACTAAGTACTAGCAAATATGCCCTCATCTATGATGGGAAGAGCAGTGCAGGACTTATTGCATGTACAAACTCTAACTGGGGAGCTGATACTGAAACATCCCACTTGCAGACAGGATATTACCTGAAACTAGCAAATGCTGTCTTCATTTGGAACTCACACCTACAAAAGATTATAGCAAAGTCATTCACTGAAGTAGAATATATTGTCATATTGTTACAATCTTATACATTCATCGCTTTATCTTCTTGCTTAGTTTCCTTATTCCTCAGTACGCTCCACCTTTTGAAACGGCAGAACCCTCTTGGGAACTTGAACCGGCTCTACTACAACTATCAGCTAAAAAATGAATAGGAACTACTAACTCGTTCTGTTGAGGAAAGAGTTGAGGCGATGGCGAAGTGGCTTAGTAGTCGAGTTCTGGAGAAAACCAAGAGACTAAACTGGGGATCTACCCAGCATCGTCCTTGGGGTTTATATACTACTATCTATTTGTACATGTTTGTCTAACCCTAATACCTGATTAGGGTAGAATGCTATGCCTATGCAGTAGGACTACAACTAAGGTAAGAGTCCATGCTGTAGCTGTCCAATAGCGATAAAGGCATACCACAGCCTCTAGGGCTGAGGGGAGCGGAAATGAATAACACGTTTGATACTGCGGGTGGCATATCAAATGGAAGAGAAGCTGCAGCAGCGGTAATGAACTGGGCTGTGCCATAGCCATGCACAGCACGGAAATGAAAAGAATCATGCGGTGATTAAAAGGGCATTGGCTACATGCATTAGAAGTCTAGAAGTAACATGGTAATGACCATGTCAAAGAATAGCCAAATGGAGATAGATCTGATTGGGAAGAAGAGCAGAAGATAAGCACGATCAGATTAGTTGTGAAACGATAAGATAAGATCAAGCAAAAAGTATACGCTAAGTCCGTTGCGATGAAGAGTCTACCAGAGACCGTATATGAGATGGCAAGGATCGTCACACCTTTCTTCTTCAAGTACATTGAATGTTACTTCATCCTGGTGGTGTCATCACGTTCCACGAGCCTCCTTGCTTTATAAGCTTCTTATCTTCTACCGTTATCTTGGGACACTTATCTCTCTCTTCACAGCCGTTTCTCTCACAACGGCTTAGTATCCCCATCTTCCATAACCTTCTCTGCACTTCTCTCAATATCCTTTATATTCCATGTTATGTATTGTAGTCTACATTCTTGGCCTATGCAATTATACATAACCTTGAGTCCACTGCAGCATCTGCACCATGTCACCCCAGTTCCCCTTACCCTCCAGGATCCCCTCTGCACCCCTGAAGGCTCAACACTATGTCCCCCTCATACCCATCATCCCCAAGTAGCAGACTCTGGCTACTCACATAACACATATCAGACTGTTGTTCCCAAGTTGTAGGCATTCACCAACTCTTTGAAGAACTAGGATATAAACTCAAACTGATACCAATCTGTGGTAACAACCAAGGTGCAATCTTCTTAGCACAAAACCCAGTCACTACAAAAGCAAAGAAACATATATGCATTCAATATCATTTGATTTGTGAATTAGTCCAAGACCACAAGGACATGGAACTCTTTTGTGATGATCCTTGCCATCTTGTATATGGTCTCAGGTAGACTCTTCATCACAACAGACTTAGCATATACTTTTTGCTTGATCTTATCTTATCTTTCATGATTAATCTGATCATACTTATCTTCTGCTCTTCTTTCCAATCAGATCTAAACCCATTTGGCTATTCTTTGCCATGGTTATTACCATGCCCTTCTAGACTTCTAACACATGTAGTCAAAGCCCTTTTAATCACCAAGTGATTCTTTTCATTTCTGTGCTGTGCATGGCTATGGCACAGCCCAGTTCATTACCACTGCTGTGGCTTCTCTTCCATTTGATCTGCCACCCACAGTATCAAACATGTTATTCTTTTCCACTCCCCTCAGCCCTAGAGGCTGTGGTATGCCTTTATTGCTATTGGATAGCTACAACATGTACTCTTACCTTAGTCACACCCCTACTGCGTAGGCATAGCATTCTACCTAATCAGGTATTAGGGTTAGACAGACATGTACAAATAGTATAGTAGTATATAAACCCCAAGGATGATGCTGGGTAGTCCCCAGTCTAGTCTCTTGGTTTTCTCCAGAACTCAACTACTAAGACTTTGCCATTTTAACTCTTTCCTCAACAGAACAAGTTAGTACCTTTATTTCCTTTTAGCTGATAGTTGTAGTAGAGCCAGTTCATGTTCTCTATCAGGTTCTGCCATTTCATCTTCTATATCAATGGAAATGAAAATCCAGCTGACATGCTCACTAAAAACTTAGGACACATTAAATTTGAAAAGTTTAGAGCACAACTCAGTTTAGAGTTCTACTAACATACTATTACCACTTCTGGTAAATGTCCTCTATGCTTAACTACCTAAAAAGGAAATGTACACAAGGAGGAGTGATGAATGGACTTATGCTATTACCATATATGCACTGTTACCAGTATGTGATCAGTAGTTATTAGTAGGTGATCAGCATGTACCATATTTAGTAACTACTATAGTATATAAGCAACTGCATGCATGGTTACAACAATAAGACTTCTTTGACTCATATCCACTATGTTCAGTTCACTCAAGTCCTCTGCCAGGTAGGTTCTTACCTGAGAGCCCTCTTCTGCTGCCCACTGTAGTAGTGCACTATGTGCCTCTACTTCTGTATGTTCAACAACAAGGCCAACTTTCTCTCTTGAGTTATCTCTAACCCAGATGACTCAGCTCTCTGTTATAGCTCTGTCTTTCAACTCTCTGCTCACAACAGTGAGTTAGTCTCTCTATATCATTCAACACCAGAAGTATAAGAAGTATAGTAGTAGAACCAGTTTCAAGTTCATTCAGGATTCTGCCATTTTATTAGACTAGACTCTTTTTTTCTAGTGATCCTTTCTACTACAGCCACACTAGTACTAATAAGCACCAGTGCCCATCCAGTTCCATTGCTTCCTTTGTTTCCTCATTGTCAGTTGCCAACAGGCAGAGCCAAGAGAAGGGCAAAAACAGGCCATACAGGTCCCAGATGGTGGAAACACCTCTGTATTGCCAGCAACTGCCTTCTTGAGAGAATTAGAAGGTTCTTTACCTGGTTACCTCCATAAGGACTTGATCATGAGAGATACAATTGAAGGAGACTTGAGACTAGAGATCAGCTATGAAGAAGATACATCACCAATCATTGATATGAAGGAAAAGGACATAGTTGTCCCCCTTACCATATTCAACCTTATGAAGTTAGAGCCCCACTAAAGCCTCTGGAGACAATTGGAAATATTTTGAAGGTTGGTATAACAAGAACAATTGGTATATTTCTTGAAGAGATCTCTTGGAAGACAATAATGCAACTATTGCTGCTTTTGATTAAGCAAATATGTTGCTACCTGAATATCTCTCCAATGCACTGGACATACTATCTAATTCATCAAAAAATGAGCTATTCCAGTTGGGAATTCATCTCAAAGACTATCTCAGCACACAAGATCACACAATAAATAAGATCATAAGAGATAATAAAAGAATGAGAGAGGAGCTAGAACAAATGGAGGAACAAGTAAAGTCTGACTCAAGATCAGGGTCCTCCACTCCTCACATCATCAAAATTGTTGCTGATCCAGGAGAATATGACTGTACCTAAGGACATAAATTTGAAGAATGGTGGACCAAGGCCCAAGTTTGGTGAGATGAAAACATAGGAGCTCTCCATGAAGAAGCAGGAGTAAAGGCTATCCTCTCAAGAATGACTAAAGGAGATGCTGGAGCCTTTGCTCAAGCCCATCTGAATAAGATCCTCAAAGGAGATACTACAGATTGGCCAGAGTTCAAGAAGCTAGTAGAGCTTCATTTCCATCTCACCAATGAAAAGGAGTGGGCATGATAGCAGATTGAGAATCTCAAACAAGGAGATAAGATGACTGTAGCCCAATACTTCATAAAACTTGAAAACTACCTATCCACTATAAACTATGATGCAGATCGAGTACTGTAAATTTTTAAAAGGAACATGAATCAGGAAATGGTCAAGTATCTGTTTATGAAAAATGGTCACTATAGAGACTGTGCCACCTTCATGTAGAAAGCCAAGGAGTATGGAGAATGCCAGGAACTTTTAGGTTTCATAAAGAGTGGAACTGCAGAAAGAATTTCCTGACCACAAGATCCTAATGCCATGGATGTAGATGCAGTCCAAAAGGGGCAAGGAACTTGTTAGCCTTTAAAATGTTTCAATTGTAAAGAACCTCATATTGCCTCTAAATGTCTGAAATCAAAAAAGGCATGTGAAAAATGCAAATTCCTAGGAGGAGAACACACTAAGTGGTGTTCTACCTCATGACCCTCCTGAAATATTAGAGAAATGAGTGAATCACCAGATCCTCCAAATGACAAAGGAAATGGAAGAGATTGGAATTGCTCAGTAGCAGGAATGAGTTTCAATGAAGCCCAAGCATGGTTTCAAGATTACAAAACTATTGCTGCCAAATCTGAAAAAGACTAAGGCAATCCATTCAGTCTGGAAAGATGGGAAGCCATAACCAATATGCTATTCTTGAAACGGCTGAATCTGTATCTGCCTAGTGAACTCCTGTTCACATCTTCTTCAGCTAAGTTCAAGCTGCTAACAACTAACAAAACAACCTAAAGGTCATATGGAGCGAGTGATGACGACTCGAGCGGGTTAGGCCAAAGTTCAATGGATAAGTGACGAGGGATGACTTGAGCGTGTGAGGCCAAAGTCAGTGACGGGCTCGAGTGGGTGAGACTAGAGACCAGTAAAAGAGTAAACGAAGATGAGTCAGATGTTATGAGCGACGACTCGGACAAGCACTGGGCTCTAGGATATATGTCCCTGTCCTTTAGGGGAGTAGCTCTAAGATTCAGGAGAGAACCAAGGAGACTAGACTGGGGATTTACCCAGCGTCGTCCTTGGGGTTTATATACTACTATCTATTTGTACATGTTTGTCTAACCCTAATACCTGATTAGGTAGAATGCTATGCCTACACAGTAGGACTTCGACTAAGGTAAGAGTTCATGCTGTAGCTATCCAATAGCGATAAAGGCGTACCACAGCCTCTAGGGCTGAGGGGAGCGGAAGTGAATAACACGTTTGATACTGTGGGTGGCAGATCAAATGGAAGAGAAGCCACAGCATCGGTAATGGACTGGGCTGTGCCATAGCCATGCACAGCATGGAAATGAAAAGAATCACGCGGTGATTAAAAGGGCGTTGGCTACACGCGTTAGAAGTCTAGAAGTAACACGGTAATGACCATGTCAAAGAATAGCCAAATGGAGATAGATCTGATTGGGAAGAAGAGCAGAAGATAAGCACGATCAGATTAGTCGTGAAATGATAAGATAAGATCAAGCAAAAAGTATACACTAAGTTCGTTGCGATGAAGAGTCTACCAGAGACTGTATACGAGACGGCAAGGATTGTCACAATTCTGGAAATAGAAGAAGATTCATCTTTGCCATTATATGGGTCTCATTTAGATAATAAGCTTGGCCAGGATGAAACACCAGTGCTTGATTCGCATATAAACAAAACAAGTATAATATTCCTAGAGGTAGTAGAAATTAGAAGCATGCAGACTTCCATTCCCACACCAGAATAGAAATGACATAATGTACAAAGCATGTATCTGGATCTAACTGAAACAGATCTAGATGAGCTAATTCCTGAAATAAAGGAAATGGATTTCCATTTTCTATACACAATAAATCCTAAGAAGGATATAGTGCTTCCAATAAAGATAACCCTGAAAATCAACATACCCTTTACAAAAACAACCACCCTCCTAGACTCTGGAGCAAACATGATTTTCATTGATCAACAATTTGCATAGTAACTTCATCTCCCTTTAATCCCTTTAAGACATCCAATACTGGTATACAATACTAATGGAACATTGAATGCTGCTAGAAAAATAACACATAATTATCAACTTGTTATGGAATATGAAGATCATCATGAGAAATTGACAGCCAAGGTCACTAATCTAGGAAAGTTTGAATTTATCCTGGGATATGAGTGGTTACAGTGTCACAACCCAGAAATAGATTGGACTACTGAAAAGGTTAGTGTGACAATCCTTGCCATATCATATATGATACAAGGAAGACTCTTTATCACAATGGACTTAGTATATACTTTTTCTTTGATCTTATCTTATCTTTTGCATCTTATCTGATTGTGCTTACCTTTCACTCTTCTTCCTGATCAGATCTAAAACCCTTTTGACTCTTCTTTCACATGGTAATCACCATGTCTTTCTGATCTTCTAACATGTGTAGCCAACACTCTTTTAATCACCATATGATTCTTTTCATTTCCATGCTGTGCATGGCTATGACACAGCCCACTTAATTACCACTGCTGTGGTTTCTCTTCCATTTAATCTGCCACCCACAGTATCAAACATGTTATTCATTTCTGCTCCCCTCAGCCCTAGAGGTTGTGGTATGCCTTTAATGCTATTGAATAGCTACAACATGAACTCTTACCTTAGTTGTAGACATACAGCATATATTCTAATCAGGTATTAGGGTTAGACAAACATATACAAATACTCTAGTAGTATATAAACCCCAAGAACAATGCTGAGTAGATCCCCAGCCTAGTCTCTTGGTCTTCTTTAGAATCTTGATACTTTTAGAAAAAGCTTGAGCTCTCCCCATTGCCCTGGGTTACAAGGCCTTGAAACAATCCTAACCAGCTTAGTCTTGTCCCTAAGTCTTCCCTTATAAGGCTGACTCTCTTCAGAGTTATCTCTAACCCAAACAACTCAGCTCTTTATTACAGCTTTATCTTCATAACTCTCTATTTGCACTAGTGAGTTAGTTCTCTAACCTCATCTGATATCATACAAAGAAGAATAGTAGTAGAACTGATTCAAGTTCTCATTGGAATTCTACCATTTCATTAGACTAGACTTTATTTTTTCTAGTGATCCCTTCTACTATGGACACATAGGTACTAACCAGCACCAGTGTCTATCCAGTTCCATTACTCCCTTCATCCCTTCATCATTGATTGCCAACGGGCAGAGTTGAGAGAAGTGCAAGAGCCAGCCATTTAGGTCTTGAAGTGAAAAGACAATCCAGACATGATCAAACAAAACAATCCTACCCTTTGAATAATAGAAGTATACATTGACAACTTCTTAATTATTAAAGATGAAGAAGAACAAAGAAGAGAACAGGCAATTTTGGATGCCTTGTTCACAGTTCTTGAAATATAATAAAGAAGCTATTGCCTGATCAGCTCTAGTTTAAAAGAAGAAACTGTCACAGTGAATGGAAATAGACCAATTCATTCAAAAAGTACTACAGATTGAACAAATAGACCCTGAAGATCTATTACAGCTTTTGAAGCAGATAGAAGAACAGCTATGTCTTCTCTGAGAACAGACCCATAAATGATAAAATGTAATTGTCATCACTTCTGATTGAGCCACAATGTCATTACCCAAATACCTCTCAAATGCACTGGATGTATTAGCTAACTCATCCAAAAATGAATTATCCCAGTTAGGGATTCATCTAAAAGATTATCTAAGTGTGCAGGATCACGCAATGAACAAGATTAGCCAAGACAATGAAAGGATGTGAGAAGAATTAGAACAAATAGAGGAACAAGTAAAGACTGATTTGAAATCAGGATCTTCCAATCCTCACATTACTAAGATTATTGCCAATCTAGGAGAGTATGATGGTACTCATGGATGAAAGTTTGAAGAATGGTGGATGAAAGCCCAAGTATGGTGAGATGAAAACATAGGAGCTCTTCATGGAGAAGCAGGAGTAAAAGCCATCCTCTCACAAATAACAAAAGGGGATGCAGGAGCTTTTGCTCAAGCCCATCTGAATAAAATCCTAAAAGGAGATACAACAGATTGGCTGGAGTTCAAAAAGTTGGTAGAACTTCATTTCCACCTTACCAATAAAAAAGAATGGGCACAATGACAGATTGAGAATCTCAAACAAGGAGATAAGATAACAGTAGCTCAATACTTTATAAAACTCAAAAACTATCTATTCACTGCAGACTATGATGCAGATTGGGTACTGCAGATCTTGAAACAAAACATGAATCAAGAAATGGTCAAATATTTATTCATGAAAGATGGTCACTATAGAGATTGTGCCACATTCATGCAAAAGGCCAAGGAATATGGAAAACACCAGGAACTTTTAGGTTTCATCAAATGAGGCACTACAGAAAGAATCACACACTCAAGAGATCCAAATGCCATGGACATAGATACAGTTCAAAAGGGACAAGGCACTTGTCGGCCTTTGAAATGCTTTAATTGCAACAGACCACATATAGCCTCAAAATGTCTGAAATTCAAAAAGGCATGTGAAAAATACAAGTTCCTTGGAGGAGGACATGCCAAATGGTGTGCTACCTCATGACCATCACAAAACATATGAGAAATGAGCAAAGCAATTGAATCTCCTCCTGAAAAAGGAAAAGGACAAGATTGGAATTGTTTAGTAGTAGGATTAAGCTTTGACAAAGCAAGAGCATTGAAACAGCAGAACCCAATGGGGAACTTGAACCAGCTCTACTACAACTATCAGCTAATAAAAGGAGAAGACTACTAACTCGTTCTGTTGAGGAAAGAGTTGAGGTGGCAAGGTGGCTTAGTAGTCAAGTTCTGGAGAAAACCAAGAGACTAGACTGGGGATCTACCCAGCATCGTCCTTGGGGTTTATATACTACTATACTATTTGTACATGTTTGTCTAACCTAAATACCTGATTAGGTAGAATGCTATGCCTACACAGTAGGACTTCGACTAAGGTAAGAGTCCATGTTGTAGCTATCCAATAGCGATAAAGGCGTACCACAGCCTCTAGGGCTGAGGGGAGCGGACATGAATAACACGTTTGATACTGTGGGTGGCAGATCAAATGGAAGAGAAGCTGCAGCAGCGGTAATGAACTGGGCTGTGCCATAGCCATGCATAGCATGGAAATGAAAAGAATCACGCGGTGATTAAAAGGGCATTGGCTACACGCGTTAGAAGTCTAGAAGTAACATGGTAATGACCATGTCAAAGAATAGCCAAATGGAGATAGATCTGATTGGGAAGAAGAGCAGAAGATAAGCACGATCAGATTAGTCATAAAACGATAAGATAAGATCAAGCAAAAGGTATATGCTAAGTCTGTTGCAATGAAGAGTCTATCAGAGACCGTATACGAGACGGCAAGGATCGTCACACTACCCCCCACTTAAAGATCATTGTTCAAATGATTGAAGGGAAGACGATGAGTTGCGACAGTGGTGATATTTTCGGGACATTTCTGAAAGAGGAAAAGAAACTGATCAGGTTCAATGGTAAGGGCTCGTGGAGCCGAAGGGTGTTGTTTATAGAAATCGGATATAGCCTCTTTGGCATTAGTGAGGTTGGAACGTGGTTCCCAAGTTCTATCAGTTTCGTCATATCCTTTCCAGTGTACTAGATATTCCAGTCGGCGCTGCTGATATCTGCTGTCCACTATGAAATCAACTTCCCATTTGTTATCTCTATCTTCGGTAACCTTTACAGGACCGGGCCGTTCAACCGGCTGGCCTTCTAGGTGTTCCTTATAAGGTTTAATGCGAGAGATGTTGACAACTGGATGAATCCTCATGGATCGGGGAAGTTTTAATTCCACTGCGTTGGTTCCCATCATCTTAGTGATGGTAAATGGACTGAGCCATCTTTCAGAAAGCTTCTTCGAAGCATGCATGAGTTTAAGATTTTCCGTGAATAGCCAAACTTGTTGGCCCACGTGATACCCAGGGGAATTACTGCGAGATTGATCTGCATACTTCTTCTGATGTGCCTGTGCTGCTTTCATGTTCTGCCGTACTTGATCAAATGTGGCGGCCATCTCATCAGCAAATCTTACTGCAGCAGGAGCTTTATCCGTCTTAAGCGGTTCTATCCCCATCCAGGGCTGGTACGAATGCGTTACTTCAAAGGGGGTCTTCTTTGTAGAAGCATGTTGTTTAGAGTTGATAGAGAACTGGGCAATGGCAAGCCAATCTGCCCATTGATCTTGTTTTTCCAAACAAAAGATTCTCAAAAACTTTTGGACTTCTTTATTTACAATCTCTGATTGACCATCTGTTTGAGGATGAAATGCGGTGCTAAGCTTGGTCTCAATAGATAAGGCTTTATTGATTTCTGTCATCACCTGCACAGCAAATTGTGGTCCACGATCGGAGACAATAGAAGATGGAAGTCCATGATGCTTCCACACATGATTGAGGAACAGTCGTGCCATATCTAGGGCACTGCACTGCTTGGTGCAAGGAATAAGTTCAACTTCTTTTGAAAATCGATCTATGACTGTGAGAATGGAATCAAATGATCTAGATCTCGAAAGATTGGTGATGAAATCTGTGGAAATATGACTCCAGGGTCTTTTCAGGATAGGAAGTGGTTGTAATAACCCACTAGGGGCTTTATTGGTGCCTTTGAAATGTTGACATCGTTCACAATGAGCAATGTACTCTTTTACAAACGTAGAGATTCCTGGCCACCAATAGAACCTAGAAATCAATTCCAATGTCTTCTCGTAACCAGGGTGTCCTGCTATGGGGGAATCATGATATAATCTGAGAATGTCCATCTTAATCAAGGCAGAATCGGGTACGTATATGTGGCCTTGCAGGTCATGCAACAAGCCATCTTCTCCTTCAAGTAGAAAATGTTTTCTGCCGAGATGTATGGTATCCTTCTCTGTAAGCTTACAAAGCTTGTTGAATATAGATTTATTGAGTCGTTCGCCTTTATCGGAGATAAGAATTGGAGTATCTTGCTCCATTGATCCAATCTGCTCCGGCGGTATTACTAATACTTCTTTATTGTCTTGATCAATTCCGATAGCATGATCTTCTCTTCTAGAGAGTGCATTGGCTTTTCCCATTGTAGCTCCTGGCTTATGGATCCATTTTAAATTGAATCTAGATAAGTATTGCGCCCATCTGGCTTGTCTTCGGTTGAGATCCTGTCTCGTTTGATACCATTGAAGATTCTGATGATCATTCCAAATTTCCACTGGAAATTTAGCTCCTTCGAGATAATGTCTCCATTCTTCTAGGGATCGTATGACCGAAAGCATTTCTTTATCTGAGATGGGGTAGTTTCGTTCTGCTGGTTGCATACTATGTGAAGCATAAGCGACAGGGTGCCATTTTTCATCCTTCTTGATCGAGAGCACAGCTCCTGTGGCATAGTCTGAGGCATCAGCTTCTAAACGAAATTCGCAATCTATATCTGGATAGGCGAGAACTGGAGCTGTTACAAATGAATTCTTGAGCATTTCAAATGCTTCTTGTTGCTCTAGACCCCATTCAAATGGAGTTTCTTTCTTTAGGAGATTATTTAGGGGTTTAGCCAATTTTGAGAAATCGGAGATGAAGCGTCGATAAAAATTTGCTAATCCTAGAAAGCTTCTTACCCCTTTGACGTTGGTGGGAATGGGCCACTGCATTATAGCCTCTACCTTCTTTGAGTCCATAGAAATGCCGTTCTTTCCCACAATCATGCCAAGAAAATCTACTTCTGTGACACGAAAGCGACATTTGGGGGCTTTCACAAAGAGGTCATTCTCCTTTAGACACCATAATACTTCTCGCACGATTCGATCATGTTCTTCTTGGTTCTCCGTTTTTGTGAATATTAATAAGTCATCGATATAAACCACTACCACATCATCCATGTTGGCAAAGATTTCATTCATCATAGCCTGGAACGTGGCGGGTGAATTGCACAATCCAAAATACATTACGAGAGGTTCATATGCTCCTCGAAAGCATACAAAAGTGGCCTTCCATTCATCTCCTTCTTTGATGTGTACGTTATTGTATTCCCATCATAGATCCATCTTTGTGAATAATTTGGCATCTTTCAACTTGTCTACAAGCTGAGATATCAAAGAAAGTGGATAATTGTTCTTGACGGTATGTTCGTTGAGATATCAGTAATTCTGTACCATTTGTTTTCCACTGTCTTTCTTTGGAACAAAGAATACAGGGGATGTTTGCGGAGATTTGGATGGGCGGATATACCCCTTTTGGATTTGTTCATCCAGGAACGCGGTAACTTCTTCTTGTTCATCTATAGATAGGGGAATAATCCTTTCTTTCTGGGGTTTGAAATCTTCTTGCAACTCTATTGCATGATCCCATGGTTTTTGTAAAGGCATTCGCTCAGAATTCTTTTTTGAGAACACCGTGAGATAGTCATGATACTCTTTCGGTACTAGTTGCTCTGGAGGGATTTCCTTCAGTTGTACTAGTTTAAGCAACTTTTGTTGTTCTGAATTCCTTTTTAAGGAATTGATCCAATGATACATGTTGTAGCTTTGATCTAGCTGTTCTTTTCATAGCATCTGTAAAAACTTGCTTGGGGTGGAATCACCTTGTTGGAGATTTCGACAATGCTGGGGACATCTCGTCAATCTAACCGATCCGGTAGTCCAATCTATATCAGGGTTGTGGCGCTGTAACCACTCATATCCCAGAATAAACTTGAACTTTCCTAAGTCGGTGACCTCAGCTGTCAATTTCTCACGATGACCTTCATATTCCATAACAAGCTGACAATTATGCGTTATCTTTCCAGCAGCATTTAATGTACCATCGGCGTTATACACCGCTATAGGGTGTCTTAAAGGGGTTAAGGGTAGATGAAGACGCTGTGCAAACTTTTGATCAATGAAGATCATGTTTGCTCCAGAATCTAGGAGGGCGGATGTTTTTGTAAAAGGTATTTTTAGTCTTGGGGTAATCTTTATTGGTAGAACTATATCCTTCTGGGGATTTAGTGTTCTAAGGAAATAAAACTCTGTTCCTTGTGAATCGGGTATTAGATCATCTAGATCTTCTTCGGTTAAGTCTGGATACATAGTCCGAACGTCGTGTCATTTCTGTTCAGGGGTGGGATTAGAAGTTTCCATACTTCATATCTCCACTACTTCTGGGAAAACTTTCTCTTTCTTGGTAATATGCGAATCAAGCACCGGTGTTACATCCTGGCCAAGCTCATCATCTAGATGAGACCCGCATGACGGCAAAGATAAAGTTTCTTCTATTTCCAGAATAGCATATTGATTCAGGCATCCTCCTTTCCCAGACTTAGGGGGTAGCCCTAATCTTTTCCCTTCTTGGAAATTGTTTCGTAGTCTTGGAACCAGGCACGGGCTTCATCAAAACCCATTCCTGCAATAGATTTACTCCAATCTCTTTCTTTTCCTTTCGAGGGTTTCGGATCTTCCATTCCTTCTTCCAAGTTTATTTCTTGGATGTTACGAGACAGTTGTCCCATGGCACACCATTTAGCATGTCCTCCTCCGAGGAATTTACATTTTTCGCATGCCTTTTTGGGTTTTGGGCATTTCAATGCCACGTGAGGTCCTTGGCAATTAAAACATTTTAGGGGGCGAGATCCTGACCCTTTTTGAATGGCATCTACGTCCATGGTGTTTGGATCTTTCGCTGGTCTGGAGATTCGATTGGCAGTTCCTTGCCGAATGAATCCGAGTAACTCCTGTCTTTCTCCGTATTCCTTGACTTTGGCCATGAAAGTGGTGCATTCCTTGTACCGTCCATCTCGTAAGAAGAGGTATTTGACCATATCTTGATTCATGTTTCGTTCCATGATCTGTAAGATACAATCTCCGTCGTATTCGGCTGTTGCTAGGTAATTTTCCAGCTTAATAAGGTATTGGGCTACTGTCATTTTGTCGGTCTGCTTTAGATTTTCAATCTGTCATCTAGCCCATTCCTTTTCATTGGTTAAGCGGAAATGAAGCTCGATAAGCTTCTTGAATTCAGGCCAATCCGTTTCATCCCCTTTTAGGATTTTATTGAGGTGCGCTCGTGTGAATGCTCCAGCATTGCCTTTAGTCATCCTTGACAGTATTGCTTTTACCCCCGCTTCTCCTTTTAGAACTCCTAGGTTCTCCTGTCTCCATACTTGGGCTTTCGTCCACCATTCTTCGAACTTTCTTCCTCTAGTACCATCGTACTCTCCTGGATCAGCTACGATTTTGGTAATTCTGGCTCCTCCACTAGAGGATGGTCCAGCTTTTACTTGTTCTTCCATCTCTTCGATATCTTCTCACAGTTTTCTGTTTTCTCATAAGATTTGTTCCATAGCTCGGCTATGCACATCATGATACTCTTTAAGATGAATTCCTAACTGGGATAGCTCATTCTTTGATGATCCAGCAAGTGCATCAAGCGCGTGAGAAAGATGCTCAGGTAGTGCCATGATGGTTTAATCAAAGGCAGCGATGGTGGCGTTATCGTCGTCCCGATCTGATCTTACTCATTTGGGTACATGCCAATCATTCTCGTTAAACCAACCTCTGCGGTATCTCCAATTATCTCCGGAGGCTTTAGTTGGGCTTACTATGCCAAAGCTTATTCCAAAAGGGTTTTCTTCAGTCCTATAGGTGTGTACTACTGCGAGTATTGGAGCGTTTCATTCAACAACAAGTTTTATGATTCAGCAAATTATGATGGTGCAAATGAGAAATATTCTGATGAATGTGGCGAGGATGAGCTCAAACTTTGAGATCATTTAGTAGTGTTGACAGTTGTGGGGGCGCTGTTGGAGTCCTTCTCCAAAGATCCAACCATCTGAGGTTGCGTTGGTAGCGGGTACTACTCCTATGAAAGCGGAGTAAGGTGTTCTAAAGGTCCTGCTTCGGTTTCCTACGAAGAGGATTGGGACTTGCGAATCTGTTGTGTACTTGGCAATCCACCTAAGGAAGTAGATTGTGATGATGTAAAATGTCAGACTAAAAAGGAGAAGAATGACAATTAATTGCATTCAATATTTGTAAGAGCGAGGCGGGATGTTTCGTAATCCTATCCTACTTCCTCTTTCTATTCCCCTTTTTATCTCCTGCTGATACTGCCGGCATTGCCTTTTCTTAGGCGGTGGCAGTGCTGCAGGTGCTTCTTCAAACTCGTACTCTGACCAGCCTTCTGATCTTCTTCTTTTGGGAAGGTTGAAGGTCCAACTATAGAAATCGGCCTGTGCCGTCGAAGCTAAAGCGTAAAATCCCCTCTCTTCTTCTGAGGGCAGCCGATGCAGTGGTGACCGATCGGCGATGTCTATAACGCTCGGACCTGGGCTGCAATCATTCGGGTCGGGGGTAGGAGGAAGGAGGAGGTTGGGGCTGTCTGACTCTCTCTCAAACTTCATAGGGGCGGATAGTGTAAGGGGGACAACTATGTCCTCTTCCTTCATGTCTGTGGCTGGCGATGTACTCTCTTCACAGCCATTCTCTTCTCTTAGATCTCCGTTGATCGTATCTCTGACGATCGAGTCCTGATGGGGGAAGCCTGGTAAAGAAGCTTCTAACTCTCGTAAGAAGGCAGTGGCAGGCAACTCGGATCTGTTCCCACCCTCCGGGACCTGTGTGGCTGGTTCTTGCTCTTCTCTTGGCTCTGCCTGTTGGAGACCAATGATGAAGGGACGAAGGGAGTGGTGGAACTGGGGGAAGGACACTGGCACTCGTTAGTACTGGTCCTGTAGTAGAGGAGGTCACTAGAAAGGATAAGAGTCTAGTCTAATGAAACAGCAGAACCCGATGGGGAACTTGAACCGGCTCTACTACAACTATCAGCTAATAAAAGGAGAAGACTACTAACTCATTCTGTTGAGGAAAGAGTTGAGGTGGCAAGGTGGCTTAGTAGTCAAGTTCTGGAGAAAACCAAGAGACTAGACTGGGGATCTATCCAGCATCGTCCTTGGGGTTTATATACTACTATACTATTTGTACATGTTTGTCTAACCTAAATATCTGATTAGGTAGAATGCTATGCCTACACAGTAGGACTACAACTAAGGTAAGAGTCCATGTTGTAGCTATCCAATAGCGATAAAGGTGTACCACAGCCTCTAGGGCTGAGGGGAGCGGACATGAATAACACGTTTGATACTGTGGGTGGCAGATCAAATGGAAGAGAAGCCGCAGCAGTGGTAATGAACTGGGCTGTGCCATAGCCATGCACAGCATGGAAATGAAAAGAATCACGCGGTGATTAAAAGGGCATTGGCTACATGCATTAGAAGTCTAGAAGTAACACGGTAATGACCATGTCAAAGAATAGCCAAATGGAGATAGATCTGATTGGGAAGAAGAGCAGAAGATAAGCACGATCAGATTAGTCATAAAACGATAAGATAAGATCAAGCAAAAGGTATATGCTAAGTCTGTTGCAATGAAGAGTCTACCAGAGACCGTATATGAAACGGCAAGGATCGTCACAAGCATGGTTTAAAGATTACGAGACCATTGCTTCCCAGTTGGAAAAAGATTAGGGCAACCCATTATGTCTGGGAAAATGGGAAGCTCCAATTAATATTCTATTCTGGAAATAGAAGAAGATTTATCTTTGCTGTCATGCAGGTCTCATTTAGATAATGAGCTTGGCCAGGATGATACACCAGTGCTTGATTCACATATTAAAATAAACATAATATTCCCAGAAGTAGTGGAGATTAAAAGCATGCAGACTTCCTCTCCCACTCTTGATCAAAAACAACATGATGTAAGAAGCATGTATCCAGATCTAACAAATACAGATCTTGATGAGCTTCTACCAGAGACAAAGAAAGATGATTTCCATTTTCTATGCACTATTAATTCCAAGAAGGATATAGTGCTACTGATAAAAATAACTCTGAAAATAAACATTCCATTTAAGAAAACATCTGCCCTCCTAGACTCTGGAGCAAATGCAATCTTCATCAATCAACAATTTGCACAGCATCTCAAACTTCCTTTAACCCCTTTAAGATATCCCATATTAGTATATAATGCCGATGGAACTCTGAATGCTACTGGAAAAATAATGCATAATTGTCAGCTTGTTATAGAATATAAAGGTCATCATGAGAAATTGACTGCTGAGATCACCAATCTGGGCAAGTTCAAATTCATTCTGGGATATGAATGGTTATAGTGCCACAACCCAGAAATAGATTGGACAACCAGAAAGGTTAGATTGATGAGATATTCCCAGCACTGTCAAAATCTCCAACAAGGTAATTCCACTCTAAGCAAGTTTTTACACATGCTACAAAAAGAGCAGCTAGACCAATCATACCAAGTGTATCATTGGATTCATAAACAAGAAAGATTGCTAGAGAAGGAGAAAGTTCTGGAATGAGTCCAACCAAAAGAGACACCTCCCAAATAGATAGTCCCAAAAGAATATCATGATTATCTCACAGTATTTTTCAAAAAGAATTCCAAGAGAATGCCTTTACAAAAGCCATGGGATCATGCTATTGAGCTACAAGATAGCTTTAAACCCAAAAAAGGAAGGATTATTCCACTTTTGGTAGATGAACAAGAAGAAGTCACTGTGTTCCTAGATGAACAGTTGCAGAAAGGCTATATTTAACCATCAAAATCTTCTCAAACATCACCAGTATTCTTCATTCCTAAAAAGGATAGTGGAAAAAGAATGGTATAAGATTACCAATACCTTAATGAACACACCATCAAGAATAACTACCCATTGCCCCTTATATCGCAATTAGTCAATAAACTCAAAGACACTAAATTATTTACCAAAATGGATCTGCAATGGGGATATAACAATGTTTGTATCAAAGAAGGAGATGAATGGAAAGCCACTTTCATGTGCTTCAGAGGAGCATATGAACCCCTTATAATGTATTTTGGACTTTGCAACTCTCCAGCCACCTTTCAAGCGATGATGAATGAAATCTTCACAGACATGGATAATGTAGTCATTGTTTACATCAATGATCTCCTTATCTTCACAAAAATGGAAGACAAAGCTGAACACAATCAAATCATGAAGGAAGTACTTTGGAGATTAAAGGAAAATGATTTTTTTGTGAAAGCCCCCAAATGCCACTTTCATGTCACAGAAGTAGATTTTCTGGGTATGATTGTGGGAAAGAACAGTATTTGCATGGATCCAAAGAAAGTAGAAGCTGTAACCCAATGGCCCATTCCTAAAAATCTTAAAGGAGTAAGAAGCTTCTTAGACCTTGCTAACTTCTATCATCGATTCATTCCAAGCTTCTCTCAAATGGCAAGATCACTTAATGATTTATTGAAAAAGGAAACTCCATTTGAATGGGGAAAAGCACAACAAGAAGCATTTGAAATGCTCAAAACCACTTTTGTAACAGCCCCAATACTAGTCTATTCCAATATAGATTGTGAATTTCACCTAGAAGCAGATGCATCAGATTATGCCACAGGGGTAGTACTCTCAATCAAGAAAGATAACAAATGACATCCTGTCACTTATGCATCACACAGCATGCAGCCTACTAAACACAACTACCCCATTTTCGATAAAGAAATATTGTTCATAATAAGAGCATTGAAGGAATGGAGACATTATCTCAAAGGAGCTAGACATCCTGTGGAAGTCTGGAATGATCATCAGAATCTCCAATGGTATCAGATGTGACAAGATCTCAATTGAAGACAAGCCCAATGGGCCCAATATCTGTTTAGATTCAATCTGAAATGGATTCATAAGCCAGGGGCTACAATGGGAAAAGCAGATGCTCTCTCTAGAAGGGAAGATCATGCTATTGGAATTAAGAATAATAACAAAGGAGTTCTAGTAATTCTGCTGGAGCAGATTGGACAAATGAAGATAGATGCTCCACTTCTTATTTCTGATGAAGGTAAACATCTCAATAAAGCCATATTCAATGAGCTTTGTAAGCTCAATGAAAGGGATATCATCTATTTTAGCTGAAAACACTTCTTGATAGAAGAAGAAGATGGTCTTCTACACAATTCAAAACATCACATATATATTCCTGACTTTACATTAATCAAAATGGACATTCTATTAATGTTCCATGATTCTTCTGTAGCAGGACATGTGGGACATGAGAAAACTTTAGAGTTGATCTCTAGATACTATTGGTGGCCTAGTATTTCCACCTTTATTCAAAAATATGTTAGTCACTGCAAAAGATGTCAAAGATTCAAAGGAACCAATCAACACCCTAGGGGATTATTGATGCCATTACCAATCCCAGATGTGATGATCCTTGCCATCTTGAATATGGTCTCTGGAAGACTCTTCATCACAACAGACTTAGTGTATACTTTTTGCTTGATCTTATCTTATTGTTTCATGACTAATCTGATCATGCTTATCTTCTGCTCTTCTTCCTGATCAGATCTATTCCCATTTGGTTATTCTTTGACACAATCATTACTGCATCTTTTTGGAATTCTAATGTGTGTAGCCAACACTCTTTTAATCACTGTGTCATATGCTGTTCCTACTCTGGAACTCTGCATCCAACTCCTCGACAACTCCGGAGTGATCTCCTCCGTTCGTGTGTGTAGGATCTCCGGACCCACGTGACTTTTCCTTTTATGTTCATCTTTGTTCTCTGATTGGCTGTGCCTGTCCATTTTGTTGGATCTTCATTCTTAGATGCGCAGTCTGGCATATCGCATCTCCGGTGCATAGCTCCGGGTTTCTCATTCCCGTCTTACTTATCATCTCGTTCCGCAGTTACTCCATTAGTAATGCGATACAACTCCGGTAGTATAAATATCGTAGTTACTTCAC
>JBBPUB010000043.1:0-48309 GCA_038094415.1 Xerocomus alliaceus | reverse complement strand
ATAAGGAGTGCTCAACCTGAATATGGTTGATTGTTTATGTTTGTAGATGTTGTTACCATGCTCTGTACAAGCCTTGGAGTTCACTGTCTGCACTTCCCAGTTTCTGACAGTGAACTCCAGGTAATGTGTATTTAGCTACAACACAATATCATAGTTTCTGACAGTGAACTCCAGCTGAGTGTATTCCAGCTGTTAACATGAAATCCATTTCTACCTCTACTAAAGCCAATATTCTCTCCCTTACTGAATCCAGCCTCTTTATTCATAATATTTCCTCTCAGACTGGTCTAGGAAAGTCTACTGTGGCCAAGGTCATCAAGGAATTTCTTCCAGATAAGGAAAACATCAAGCTAGGGCATCCTTCTAAGCTTTTCCCTAGTAGTAGAAGAAGAATTGTCTCTAGTATTACCACTGGGAAGGCTGAAAATGCTGTCCAGGCTATCCATCTCATTAATTCTACCCTCTCCTCCTCCATCTCCTCCTAGACTGTTCACAATGTGCTCAAGTCTGCTTCTTTCAAGGCTGTGGTTAAGAAAAAAAAGCCTTACTTGTCACTCAAGCACAGAAAACAAAGGCTTACTTTTGTTTTCAAGTATCAAAACTGAACTGTAGAGGACTAGACTAGGGTTATTTGGTCAGATAAGACAAAGATCAATAGGATTAGGTCAGATGGAAGGAAGTATGTGTGAAAAGTGGCAGATGAGTCTTTATAGAATAAGAAGGTTCAAAGGATAGTAAAGTTTGAAGGAGATTCCTTGATGGTTTGGGAATGTATGGGTTGGAATGGTGTGGGGATTCTGGCAGAGGTAGAGAGTAAAATGAATGCTGAGCAATATATCATCATTTTGAAGAACAATCTGCTTTCCAGCATGGAAAGTTCTGGGATTTCTGAGGAGAGCATAATCTTTCAGTAGGATAATAACCTCAAGCACTCCTTAAAAAAAGCTCAGGATTGGCTTGACTCCCATAGAATCAAGCTTCTGAATTTGCCAGCTCAGTCTCTAGATCTTAGTTCTATTGAGCATCTCTGGCAAATCTTAAACAAAAAGATCAACAGCTATTCAAGACCATTGAGAGGAGTATAGCAGCTTTGGGAGAAAATTGTGGTGGAGTGGGGCAAGATTGAGGTTAAGGAGTGTCAAAGATTGATTGAAAGTATGCCTAGAAGGTTAGAGGTAGTGATAAGAGCTAAAGGATGGCCCACTAAATACTAAAAGTCTAGATCTGAAATAATGCTTAAATAAGTATTCTAATGACATGTGATTTTAAAATGGCTATATCTCAGTGCCATGACAACCAAATAACATGATATAAGTGGTGTTAGAATGCCAAGAGCAAGTACTATCTTTGACCCTGCAAGTGTTTCATCTTGTTTGTCCCATATCTTTGGCAATTGATCCATTTGTTCAAAATGGCCCAATATTGGGACACTTTTTTGAGCCACTATAACTCAACTATCTCCAATCATGGACCACAATTTGTCTCTGCACTAGCACAAGAACTGGCCAGATTATTACACTACAATTTTAAACTCTCAACTACATATGATTTCCAGACCAACAGTTAAACCAAAAAAACCAACTAGAAAGTTGAAACTTACCTTAGAATCTTCTGCATCAACAATTCTAGTGAATGGTTCAAATTTCTCACCATAGCTGAATTTCAACATAACTCCTTTTTCTATTCATCCATCAAAGCATCCCACTTCTCTCTAATATTCAAATATAAATCTTGAGCCTTTTCTATGCTCATGAAAACCTTCATCCCTGTACTTTTATCCCAACTAGAATTTCTAACCAAGCTAAAAGACAAAGCATTGGCCACTCATGAGTCTGCTTGTAGGACCATAGTCTAGCACAATATCAAAAGCTTCTTTCCTTGAAAGGTTGAAAACAAAGTATGGCCAGAGGCCACTCATCTACACATTCCCTTTCCATTTAAAAAACTCTCCTCAAAATGAATTAAATCCTTTAAGGTCACTCAAGTTCTCTCTTCTCTTGTCCATTGTCTTAAACTTCTGAAAATATGGAGAATTTATGATACATTCCACATTTTCCTACTTTTCTCTTATAGACAGACTGAAGCACATGGTCCATTGTTTCTAAATCCCCTACCAGAGATAATAGACAACAAAGAGAAATATAAGGTCAAAGAAATTTTGGCTTATAAAGGCACCTCCAGCCATTACTGGTATCTGATCAAATAGAGAGACTATGCTCCATTAGAAAATACTTGGGAACCAGAATTTAATCTTTATTACACAGCCTCTATTTTAACAGATTATAAATACCACCATTGACTGCAGTAACCAAGGCCAACCATGGATAGCATCAACCTCTGCCTCATTTTCACCATTACTTTTCTTGTTCTTATTCTTCTCTTCACCATGGCTTTCATTATTTATTGGGCCATCACTCTTCCATCTTGTTAGTAAATGCCTATTAATCCTGTAATACTTGCTTGTCTCAATTATGCTTTCTTCTATCTTGTTCATCTTTTCCTGACTATTTGAGTATGCTTAACTTAGATTCTTACAAGTGTAGTCTATATTCTTGCCTACTTTCACCATCTTCATTCTATACAGCACCATTCTTATGGACCCCCAGCTCCTCCATGCCATAAAGGAGCTCTCTTTGTATTAAAATAATAAGGTCACTTAAGAACTTGTATGTCTCTTCCTTGAAGCTGCCCAGATATAATACTATCACCATCACTGTGCACTCTTGAATTTTTCTCCCATGTTTGGAATTTCTCTACATCTTGCCATAAATAAACTTCCTAAATGTATTCTCTATATATTTTATTTGTTTGAATTTAACACATACATTTTTATGCTTATTCTAGTTTTGATTTTTCCCACTTTCAGACATGTATATCTTTCTCTCACACTGCTAAAACATAACCACTACCTTGAATCTATTTCCACTTTCTCTACTATCCATAATGTTATGCCTTTTTCTTCTATTATTACCATTACCTTCTCTTCATTCACTCTTCTGGTTTCTCTGCTCACTAACCAAATCTCCTCCCCTCCTCCACCATCTTTGCCCATCACATCACTCTCTACAGCCACTGCTTTCCTGGACACTAAAGAATCTATGGATATTACTTTATATGCCTTGGACTTGGACATCATTGCCACCAATCAAAACTTCCTCATTATGCTTTCCAATGGGCAATGCATCCTTTTCTCCCCCTCTTGGGTCCTGCAACCTCCTACTCAACCCTCACCAGCCTCTGCTACCACCACTTGCTTTTAGTAGAGAGGTAGGGATCACTATAGAGCAAATTGCTCACAATACCAATGTTTCACTTGTCTTGCCTTGGCCCCAGGGCATAATTCCCATAGCTGCCTCTAAATCCAATGTAGTTTCTACTAGAATTGGGGGCATGAATCTTGGTTTTGCCCTAAAAGAGTTTGTATCACTTGTAATGAACCTGGACATGTCAGAGACAACTGTTCATTTGAGCATTACTTCCTTTTTTAGGCAAAGGCAATCTTTGAAGGCCCCTTTAGGGGATAGAGTACTGGAATCAGAAGCTCCAGTGTATGAAGGGGATATGTTACAATTCTTTATATTCATTATTATTTTTTCCTTATTGTTCTTTCACTTTCTTAGTATGTTTCTTCTTTCTTTTTAATATATAACAACCTTTACTTTCTTTTGATAGTGGCCCCATATTCTGTAGCACTTGTTTTCATTTCTTCTTAATTCTATTTGTTACCATTACTATTGTTCTGGAATGCTTACTACTCCACAGCCATTTTTTTAGCAATGGCTCAGTTGTTTATGTTCCATCTAATTCTATAATGTTCTACCATAGGATATATATCTTCATGCCCTGTATTGTAGTTCTTCATTCTTGGTCTATGCAATTATATATAGTCCTGAGTCCACTGCAGTTTCTATACTGTGCATCTTTGCTTTCCTAGCCATTAGCTCCTTTAAATCCTCAGAGTCAACCAAGTCCACCCTTGTATTCTAGTCCTCTTTGCAGCAGACTAGACTACTTGTATAACAGCAAAGGCAAGAAAGGAAGAAAAGATACAGAAGAGGGTGGAGATAGCAGTAGTGGAGGTGTAAAGAGTGAAGGAGATGTGAAAGGTAGTCAAGGAGGTCACAAAACAAAGGGTAAGCATTGCCTTTACTAGAGTTGACCAGAATTACATAACCACAAATAGTAAAGGTGACTGCCTAGTAGAGCCAAAGTAAGAGAAAGGTGTAAATATGGAGCAGGCCTTTTGCATGCCAAAGGTGCAATAATCATGGGCTCAAGTGTCAGCTTGGGTCCAGCAAGTCAATCTCATGTGTAGAGTGCTATAAGGCAAAGGCCAAGTATGAGCAGCCTAGAGAGAAGAAGCCAGAGTGGTGGAGGAAGTGGACCATCATAGAGATGGAAAGACCAGTAAAGAGGATGAGAATGAAGAGTAGTAGCACAGTAGCTAGATCCAGTGGCTTGAATAATTTAACTCTAAAGTAGATGAAGGCCCTTTGAAGCATCTCAGAGTTAATAAACAGGCTCTAAGAGATAGTTAAGACATAAATAAGGTGTCTTATCCATCAAACCCAGATGCTAAAGGAGTTGGCATAGCTAAAGGCAGAGAAAGTGCATGAGTCAGACTTAAACATGGATATAGAGGTGAAAAGTGAAGCAGAAGAAAAGATGACAGCAGAGTTAGTAGAGTTGGAGGTAAAGAAGCAGAAGATAATAAGAAGGGAATTTAATAATGAGAAGTTAGAGAGTGAATATAAGCTAGAGGTGTAGAGTAGATAGAAAGTTGTTGTATGTAATTGTAATGGATATATTTTGGCTATATGAGGCAAGATCAAAACAGAGTGATCAAGCAAAGTAAGATCTAGGCTTGTCTAGATACTATAGATAAAAGTTATCAATGAGTTCAGAGGCATGTCTGAGCTCTGTGGCTAGAAGCTACAAAGTCTTATTTTTAATACCTTTATAGCCAGACCAGCATATCAAATACAACAACTTGTAATTTCCTTGCCTATAGTTAATCTTTGAGTTTAGAATCTCTGCTATCTTATATTCCAATTCATCTTCAATCTCAACTAGAGATGGCAGAGCCTAAGTCTAGTTCAGAATTGTATTCAGAACTAAGGATTCTAATTGGAATACATAAAAGACTGAATGTACAGACTTTATAGTATCTGAGAGTTAGAGATTGAAGGAGTGTATACCAGCTTGAGCAATAATAGTAAAAGGTCCTAAGTTCTTCTCTAATAATTTCTCAGAGGGGTGCATGGATTAAAAGTACTTAGCCTTGATGAAAACCTGGTTACCAATCTTAAAGTCCAGCACTAGAGTTTACTTAGCATCTACAAGATCTTAATATTATTTCTATGTAATAGCAATCTTCTCATGGAGGTATGAATGAAGGGAATCAAAATCAATGAAGTATTCTCATGCTTGGATAGGGGTGAGATCTTTTTCCAGATGTACTATCAAGTTTGAATGATAGCTTTTGTTGGTGAAGAATAAAGAAACTCTAGTGGTTGCATTTGAAGTGTAGTTATATGCAAACTCCACTAGAAGAAGGAGTTTGGACCAGTTGTTCTATTAATAGTTATAATAAACTCAAAGGTACTGTTTTAGAATTGAGTTCATATACTCTATTTGACCATCCCTCTTCAAATGGTAACTGGAGGTAAAGTGGAGCCAGATGTTGAAGGCTTTTCTAAGTGAGTAGAAGAAGTAAGAGACAAACTCTAAACCTCAATCAAAGGTGATATAAGATGAAACTCCATGCTTGAAAAAGACATAAAGAAGAAAGAGTTTTATGAGCTTTAAAGACATTACCTTATTGTCAGTTGGAATGAATATATATTGCTTAAAGAGGTAGGTGATTAACAATGACTAGGATGGTGGTGTGTCTGGAGAATGTGGGGAGTTGCTCAATGAAGTCCATGAGTATGAAATTTTATAGCTTTTCAAAGATTAGAAGCTGTTTCAGAAGTCCATAGGGCTTATATCTAGAAATCTTGGCTCTAGCATAGGCTATATAAGAGAAGACATATTTTTTAACAAATGTTTAAATGCCTGGTCAGGTGTATTTCTGATGGATTAGTCTCACATACAGTGGCTTAAAAAAGTATCCCAATATTGGGCCATTTTGAACAAATGGATCAATTGCCAAAGATATGAAATAAACAAGATCAAACACTTGTAGGGTTAAAGATAGTACTTGCTCTTGGCATTATAACACCACTTATATCATGTCATTTGATTGTCATGGCACCAAGATATAGCCATTTTAAAATCACATGTCATTGGAACACTTATTTGAGCATTATTTTAGATCTAGACTTTTAGTATTTAGTGGGCCCTCCTTTGGCCCTTATCACTCCCTCTAACCTTCTAGGCATACTTTTAATCAATCTTTGACACTCCTTAACCTCAATCTTACCCCACTCCACCACAATTCTCTTCCAAAGCTTCTATACTCCTTTTAATGGTCCTGAATAGCTGTTGACTTTTTTTTTTCAAGATTTGCCAGAGATGCTCAATAAAACTAAGGTCTGCAGACTGAGCTGGCCAATTCAGAAGCTTGATTCTATGGGAGTCAAGCCAATTCTGAGCTCTTTTTAAGAAGTGCTTAAGATCATTATTTTGCTGAAAGATTATGCTCTCCTCAGAAATCCCAGAACTCTTCATGCTGGAAAGCAGATTGTTCTTCAAAATGATGATATATTGCTCAGCATTCATTTTACTCTCTACCTCTGCCAGAATTCCCACACCATTCCAACCCATACATCCCCAAACTATCAAGGAATCTCCTTCAAACTTCACTGTCTCTTGAACCTCCTTATCCTACAAAGGCTCACCTGCCACTTTCCACATATACTTCCACCTATCTGATTTAATCCCATTGATCTTTGTCTCATCTGACCAAATAACTCTAGTCCAGTCCTCCACAGTCCAGTTTTGATACTTGAGAACAAAAGTAAGTCTTTGTTTTCTATGCTTGAGTGACAAGTAAGGCTTTTTTTTCTTAACCACAGTCTTGAAAGAAGCAGACTTGAGCACATTATAAACAGTCTGGGAGGGGATAGGGGAGGGTAGGGTAGAATTGATGAGATGAATAGCCTGGACAACATTTTTAGCCTTCCCAGTAGTAATACTAGAAACAATTCTTCTTTTATCAGTAGAGGAAAGCTTAGAAGAATGCCCTAGCTTGATGTTTTCCTTATCTGAAAGGAATTCCTTGATGACCCTGGCCACAGTAGACTTTTCTAGGCCAGTCTGAGAGGAAATATTATGAATAAAGAGGTCAGATTCAGTAAGGGAGAGAATATTGGCTTTAGTAGAGGTAGAAATGGATTTCATGGTGATAATGAAGTAGCTAAATAGGACATCATGTTTATATACCCCATATTTACATAAGTCACCAGGATCAAGGCATAGTGTGTATCAGAAGCTGTCAAAGTCTTATGTTATCTACCAAATTATGAATGATAGCATGATGCTCAAATAAGTGCCCCAATGACATGTGATTTTAAAATAGCTATATCTCAGTGTCATAACAATCAAATGACATGATATAAGTGGTGTTAGAATGCCAAGAGCAAGTACTATCTTTGACCCTGCAAGTGTTTGATCTTGTTTATTCCATATCTTTGGCAATTGATCCATTTGTTCAAAATGGTCCAATATTAGAACAGTTTTTTGAGCCACTGTACTGCTTCAACTTCAGTACTCTAATACTCTCCAGTATGATCTCCTAGATATCCTTTATCTTGTCTCTCATATTCTTAGTTTATATGATCTCCTTCTAGTTAGTCTTCTTCTTAGTTTCTCTGAGCAGATGTCTTGCTTAGTACAACAGCTCTGACATCCAGTCTATCTCCAACCTGTTTCAGACCCATTTCAGACATCTGTCTCTAACTTGTCTTCAAACTGTCTCCAACTTTGATATATCATTACTCATCTATTTCATCTTTAACAACCTATCATTCTATTACTAATTCATCCAGACTCCATAGTATAAATACAGTACTTCAACTTGTACATACTTCAGTTTGAATATCAAATTAGTCTCCTCCTCACACTTTTGACCTTGAGCTCTATGCTCATCTGATCTTCAACTTCAAGAATAACAAGTGCAAGGGCATGACATATAAGTCCTATGTCAAACATTCTCACCCTCTCCATTCTGCCCATCCTTTCCTTGCCCTCCTATCACAACTCTGTTCCAGACACCATCAGACTTGTCTAGAGGATTCAGATTTAACAGTATATTCAAACTCATACTTGTACTTATTATGCTCACTATGTCATGCATCCAGACATTCCATCAATAACTCAAGTTGGTCTTCAGCTTCTCTCACACCATTCCTGGTGACTTCCATAGCCTTAGTGCTAGACCTATGACTTTTCTATTCATCTCCACTGTACCTCATCATTGCACCACTTCTTCTGGTGCATTTAACCCTTTTCTCACTCCACTACCAGAAATGAATCTTGCCTCCTCTCAAATCTATGAACTCTAGGATGATCCAATCCCTGGAGATAATAATGGTGATGATCCACCATCTGATCCTTCAGAACCACCCAATCTCTTTAATCTAGATGACCCCTTTAACAACAATGATAAGAGGTAGTCCAATGACATACCCTTGGCTTTTGAATCATTTAACCAACTCATCAATGCCATCTGAAATATAACTTATTAGACATTTTAGCATAAGTTCTCCAACACTTCTAAAACCAAAGTCTAGGAGCCAGATCCATTTAATAGACTGGATTCCCAGAAACTCCATCCCTTCATTGTTTAGTGCAAGTTGAATTTCCAAGCCAATCCCAAGTCTTTCTGCCATAATCATACCAAAGTCACTTTTGCACAGTTCTATCTCAAGGAAGTTGCCCTTGAATATTTTAAGCTAGACCTTCTCAGCAGCAAACTTCTGAAGCTCTATCTGCTCTGGATGACTAGCTGGAAAATGTTTTTGTATAAACTCCAGTCTAACTTTGGTCCACATGATCCTATTGATAATATGGAGGCTTAGCTTGAGCAACTTCACATAAAGGATTTCCAACACATCTCTAACTATGTAGTCCAATGGAACCACCTGGTGAGTTAAGTCTGGAAATGGAGTTCTAAAGTACTCTACTGCAGTTTCCACATTGGACTTCTCAATTGCATTAAGAATAAGTTGTCTTAGCTTAGTAAACCAGGTGACCTCCACAACCTCTGTGCTTTAGCACAGCAGATCAACCATAGCTATTGGGAATGTAGGAAAGTGATTTCTAGGGCCAACAAAGTTTCTAGGTCTAACTTCAGAAATGATAATTCCAAGGCCACTACATTTGTAGCCCCATCTTTATTCACTCCTGTTAAGTCTGGTTCCTCCAGACAAGTCCAACAAGGTCCAGAATGGAGTGACAGAGGGAGGGTGAGGAGGAGAAGGGCAAAATGGAGTGGGCAAGGATTTTCGGCACAGAACTTATGTGTCACACCCTTGTACTTGCTATTCTCAGGGTCAGAGGTCAGATGAGCACTAGGCTCAAAGTCAGAGTTGTCTAGAGGAGACTAAGTTGATATTCAAACTGGAGAATGTATAGATCGGAGGTACAGTATTTATACTATGGAGTTGCACTGGATTAGTAATGGAACGGAGGAGATTTGTAAGGTATGAATAAGGATAAGTAATTAAATGAGTAAGATGGAGTTTGGGAAAACAGATACTGGAGGAGCAGGAGTAGAACTAACTAGAAGAATCTATGAATTGAATGTTTGAGAAACTAGGTGAAAGGGTATCATGGATATCATGCCAGAGATGTGTTGGAGATGACACCGGAGTACCAGAGTTGGACCAGTATGTAACAATTCCCATCTCAGACTCCAAGCCTAGAAGTTTTATAAAGAACTCTAAGGCCTTCAACTCTAGTAGTAACTTCAACTCCAGAACCTCTATGACCTCCAAACCTGACTTGTTGTTCAAGCTAGGTAAGGATGGCAAGCTCATAGTGGTTAAGTAAAAGCATTGCTTCAATAACAATCTATACATGTTCTGTGATTAAGCTGGCCACAAGACTAAAGAGTGCCTGAAGTTGTTATCCTAGACATCCAAGGCTTGTGTGGCTACAGTCATAACTCTGAAAGTTAAACTGGAGGCCTCTACTATGGAGGTGAAAAAATAGTTAGCAGCCTCATAGTCTCCACACAGACTTGAGGTTGTGTTAACTCTATCTGTGCATCTAAGGAAGTCTGACTCAACATGTCTGCTCTTTTAGATCCCTGCTCCCTTATGCCTTCTGTCTCAATCCTTTCCTATAACATTCCAACCTTTCCTGTGCTCATAGACTCTGAATCTTTTAATTGTTTTATAGACACCTTATTTGTTAATGATCATAGACTTTTCCCATACTCTGTTCCTTTGCTTGAACTCTAGCTTTTTGATGGAACATCCAACTCCACCATTACTCATGCTGTTAGCCTCTCTATTCATTTTGAAACTGATGACATCACTCTGACAATGTTCTACATCACTCCATTGAATGAATTTTATTCTCTTGTGCTAGAACATAACTGGCTTATCCACTACAATCTGTTGATTGACTGGGTTTTGAGTAGTATCTTGTTCTGCTCATCTAAACAGACTTTGCTAGCAACTTCAAGCTTTACCCCACAGCCTCCAGACTTACCTTCTCTGGCTGACCCCACATTCTCTAATTCACTACATTTCTGTGACTACAAGACTCTGCCCATTGCACTGATTAATGCACCTGCCTTTGCATTGGCCTGTCATCTTCAGGGCTTAATATAGTTTAGCCTGCAACTCTACTCTAAGAATATCTAACTTTGTGTGTCTTCCACAACTCCAGATCCTATTGATCTCTTTGGAGTCCCTTTGGACTACTATAACTTCATGGATGTCTTTAGCAAAAGCAAGGCTTCTAAGCTTGCTCTGCACTATAAACACAATCTTAAAATTGATCTAGAAGAAAACACATCTTCTCTATTGGGCATTATGTACTCCTTCTCCACCTTTGAACTTGAGTTACTTCAGATGTTCCTCAATGAACATCTAGCTAATGAATTCATTCATCCCTCCTCTTTCACCTATGCTGCTCCAGTTCTCTTTGTTTGCAAGAAGGATGGTTCACTTTGTCGCTGTGTTGACTTCCAAGGACTTAACAAAATCACAGAGAAAGACCACTATCCACTTCTTTGTATCTCTGACCTCCTAGACACTCTGAGCTAAGCTAAGATCTACACCAAAATCAATCTCCAGCATGTGTACCATCTGGTTTGCATTGCTAAGGGAGATAAATGGAAGACTTTGTTCCAAATCCAATATAGCTTGTATAAGTGGCTAGTCATGCTATTTGGTCTCACCAATGCTCTAATAGCTTTTCAGCAGTTTATTAATACCATCTTTGCTAATCTATTAGATATTTGTGTTATAGTCTATCTTGATGACATCCTTATCTACTCCATAAACAAGGCCTTCTACAAGGAGCATGTCCAGGAGGTACTTCATCAACTCTGCAAACATGGACTTTATATCTGGCCAGATAAATGTGAATTCCACACTGACTCCACTGATTATCTCAGATACCAACTCTCTTCCTCTAGACTTACCATGTTTCTGGAAAAGGTCAAAGCAATCATAGATTGGTCTAAGCCTTAGAAAGTTAAGAATATCCAGTTCTTTTTGGGTTTTGTAAATTTCTACAGGTGTTTCATTTATAACTACTCTGATATCATTGTTCTCTTGATCCTCACATGTAAGGGTACTTCATGGAACTTCTCTGATAACTATCATTTCACCTTCTAGGCACTTAAGGATGCCTTTACCTCTGCTCCAATACTTACCCATTGGATTCCAGACATTCTGATCATAGTAGAAACCAATACCTTTAACTATGATATTGCTGATATTTTCTCTATCTGTTGTATGAATGAGGAAGTCTAGCTAGTCACTTACTACTTTTGAACACTCTATTCTTTAGAGCTCAATTATGACATCCATAACAAGAAGCTACTTGCCATTCATAAGGCATTCCAGACTTGGTGCCATTATCTTGAAGGATCCAAAACTCTGATTGATGTTGTCACTGATTACAAAAATCTAAAGTATTTTGCCACTACCAAGCTTCTAACTCATCAGCAGGTCCAGTGGTTAAAGTTCCTTTTCTAGTTTAATATGATCAATTGTTTTCACTCTGAATGCCTTGGAGCCAAGCCTGATGCCCTTACTAGATGCTGAAACATCTATCTCCAAAAAAAAAATAAGGATCACACTTATGTTAGTCCCCACAACTTCTACCCCATTTTTACTTAGGAACAGCTTGCTGTGTTTCTATGAGTTATTTACCTTGCAGCTCTAGTTCTCCAGGCCAGCACCCTCTTCAACATTGAATCACTTCACAGCAATATTCTCTCTACTCTTTCCTCCAATTCCATCACTGCCATTCACCTCTCTAACTCTGACTCCAATTCTCACTGGTCCATTAACTCCAACAGTTTTCTTCATTTGAATAGTTGTATCTACATTCCAGACACTGATAACATTCAACTCTATGTGCTTCAGTATAAGCATGATCATTTGCTATCTAAACATTTCAGACAAAATCACACTTTGAAGCTAATCCATCAGAAATATATCTGGTTAGGCATCCAGACATTTGTCAAGGAGTATGTCTCTTCTTGTACAGTCTGTGCTAGAGCCAAGGTTCCTAGACATAAGCCCTACAGAGTTCTAAAACAGCTTTCAATTTCTAAAATGCCATGAAACTCCATATTATTGAACAATTTCCCATATTCTCTGGACACACCACCATTCTAGTCATTGTCAATCATCTCTCTAAGCAATATATATTCATTCCAACTGACAATAAGATGATGTCTCTGGAGCTCACAAAACTTTTCCTCCTTTATGTCTTTTCCAAGCATGGAGTTTCTTTTCACATCACCTCTGATCAAGATTTGGAGTTTGTCTCTTATTTCTTTTGCTTACTTGAAAAAGCCCTTGACATCCAGCTCCACTTCACCTCTGATTACCATCCAAAGGAGGATGGTCAAACAGAGTATATGAACCAGATTCTAAAACAGTACCTTTAAGTCTATTGCAATTATCAACAGGACAACTGGTCTGAACTTCTTCTCTTAGTGGAGTTCATGTACAATAATGCTCCAAATGCAACCACCAGAGCTTCTCCCTTCTTCATTAATAAGAGCTACCATTTAAACTTGATAGTATATTCAAAGAGAGACCTCACCTTTATTAGAGTGTGAGAATACTCTGTTGACCTCAACTCCCTTCATTTCTACCTCTGTGAGGAGATTGTGCTGCTCAGAAATAATACCAAGATTCTACTGATGCCAAGCAAACTCTAGCACCAGACTTTAAAGTTGATGACTAGGTTTTTGTCAAGACTAAGTACTTCTGATTCATGCATCCCTCTAAAAAATTATTAAAGAAAAACTTAGGATCTTACACTATTATTACCTAAGCTAATACACACTTCTTCATACTTTGACTCCCAGATACTATGAAGTCTGTACATTTGATCTTTCATATATTCCAAATAGAATCCTTAGTTTCAAATACAATTCTAAACCAGACTCAGGCTCTGTTACCTTTGGTTGAGATTGAAGGTGAGTTAAAGTATAAAATAGCAGAAATTTTTGATTTAAAGATTAACCATAGGCAAAGAAATTGCAAGTTGTTATACTTGATATGCTAGTATGGCTATAAAGGTACTAAAGACAAGACACCCTGGCTTCTAGTCACAGAGCTTGGACATGCCTCCAAACTTGTTGATGACTTTCATCTGTAGTATCAGAACAAGCCTGGACCTTACTCTGCTTGATCACTCTATTTTAATCTCACTTTGTGTGGCCAAAACATATCCATTACAGTTACCTGCAATGTTCTTCTATCTACACTACACCTCTGACTCATATACACTTCCCAACTCCTCATCCATAAACTCCTTTCTTATTGCCTTCTTTTCTACCTCCAACTCCACCAACTCTGCTGCTACCTCTTCCTTTACTCTACTCTTCATCTTCATATTTGTATCTGATCCATATACCTCCTCTGCCTTTAGCCACACCAGCTCCTTCACTACCTGTGTTTGGCAGATCTACCACCTTATCTGTGCCCTGATTGCCTCTTAGAGTCCTTTGATCAACTTTAAAATGCTTCAGAGGGTCTTCATCCACTTTGAAGCTGAACCCCCCAAGCCACTAGACCTAGCAACTGTACTACTCCCATCTGTCCTTGTTCTTTTTGCTGGCCTCTTTACTTTTATGATGACACTTTTCCTTTACTGCTTCAGCTTCTCCTCTCTAGGCTGCTTACACTTTGCCTTTGCTTCATGGCACTCCACACACAAGATTGACTTGCCAGGCCTGAGCTGACACTCAAGCCTGCACTCATTGCACCTCTGGCACACAAGAGGTCTGTTCCACATCCACACCTTTCTCTTGCTCTGGCTTTGCTGAGCAGTTACCTCCACCACCTGTGATTGGTTAGTCCTGGTTAACTTCTATGAGGGCAGCATTTATTCTTCTTTTCATGGCCTTCTCTACTACCTTCCACATTTGCTCTGTCCTCTGCACCTCTTCTGCTACTGCCTTCACCTTTTTTCTTGCCTCCTCCTCTGTCTTTCTTCATGTCTTCTCTTTCTTTCTCACCTTTACTCTCCACCTCTGCTCTGCCACCTTTACCCTCCACCTTTACTCTGCTGCCTGCACATTCCACAATGCATCATCATTGTCCTTGCACTCTGTAAAATGGGCATTGTTTCACTTCTTAATATTGGTATATGGTTGTTGAATTCTAAACATGGTGTTGGTTCAAAGTTAAGATATAACCACAAGCTAATCAGACTTATAAATTGGGAAACAATGAATTTGAACTCCACTACTTTGTATTGTCTACCAGCTAACAGCCTTTAGGGGTTTAGACCTAAGAGGGGAATACTATCATATATCACTCCAACTCCAGTACTCCAGTACTCTCCAGTATGATTTCTTAGATATATCCTTTATCTTATCTTTTGTATTTTTGATTTGTATGATCTTCTTCTAGTTAGTCTTATTCTTAGTTTCTCTGAGCAGGTGTCTTGCTTAGTATGATAGCTCTGACATCTGTCTCTGACCTGTTCCAGACTCATCTTAAACATCTGTCTCTAACTTGTCTCTGACCTATCTTAGACATGTCCTCAACCTGTCTTCAACTTTAATATATTATTACTCATTTGTTTCATCTTTAACAACCTGTTATTCTGTTACTAATTCATTCAGACTCTATAGTATAAATACAGTACTCCAGCTTGTACATACTTTAGTTTGAATATTAAATTAGTCTCCTTCTCATACTTTCAATCTTAAGCTCTGCACTCATCTGACCTCTGACTCTAAAAATAACAAGTACAAGGGTGTGACACATAAGTTTTATGCCAAATATTCTTGCCCCCTCTGTTCTATCCATCCTTTCCTTGCCCTCCTATTACAACTCCATTCTGAACACCATTAAACTTGTTTGAAGGATTCAGATTTAACAATTAGCTCCAAAGTGTAATTTTGTATGAAACATTCAGATAGTGGGTGATTGTGCTTATACCAAAGCACACAAAGTTGGAGATTATTAATGTCTAAAATGTTGATGTAATTGCTCAAATGAAGAAAACCATTGGAGTCAATAGACTAGCAAGAGTTAAAGTTGAAGTTAGAGAGATGGATGGCAATGATGGGGTTGAAGAGGAGAGCAGAGAGAATATCACTATGGAGTAACTTGATGTCAAAGAAGGTGCTAGCCTGGAGAACTGGAGCTGCAAGGTACAGTGGCTCAAAAAAGTGTCCTAATGTTGGGCCATTTTGAACAAATGGATTAATTGCCAAAGATATGAAACAAACAAGATCAAACACTTGCAGGGTCAAAGATAGTACTTGCACTTGGCATTCTAACACCACTTAGATCATGTCATTTGGTTGTCATGGCACCAAGATATAGCCATTTTAAAATCACATGTCATTGGGACACTTATTTAAGCATCATTTTAGATCTAGACTTTTAGTATTTAGTGGGCCCTCCTTTGGCCCTTATCACTACCTCTAACCTTCCAGGCATACTTTCAATTAATCTTTGACACTCCTCAATCTTAATCTTACCCCACTTCACCACAATTCTCTTTCAAAGCTCCCATACTTCTTTTAATGGTTTTGAATAGCTGTTGAGCTTTTTTTTCAAGATTTTCTAGAGATGTTCAATAGGGCTAAGGTCTGGAGACTGACCTGGTTAGTCCAGAAGCTTGATCCCATCAAAGTCAAGCCAATTCTAAGTCCTTTTAGAGAAGTGCTTGGAGTTATTATCTTGCTAAAAGATGATGCTCTCCACTTCAATTCTTATCCATTGGATTCCAAACATTCTGATCATAGTAGAAAATAATGCTACCAACTATACTATTGCTAATATTCTCTCTATCTGTTGTATAGATGAAGCAATTCAACCAATCACTTGCTACTCTTGGACACTCCACTCTCTAGAGCTTAATTATAACATTCATAACAAGGAGCTATTCACCATTTATGAGGCATTTTGTACTTGGCACCACTACCTTAAAGGTTCTAAAACTCTGGTTGATGTCATTACTGATTACAAAAATCTAAAGTATTTTACCATTACCAAGCTTTTGACTCACTGGCAAGCATGGTAGTTGGAGTTCCTTTTCTAGTTCAATATAATCAATTGTTTTCATTCCAGATGCCTTGGAGCTAAGCCTGATGCCCTTACTAAACACTAGAATGTCTACTTTAAAGAGGGGAATACAGTGGCTCAAAAAATTGTCCCAATATTAGGCCATTTTGAACAAATGGGTCAATTTCCAAAGATATAGAACAAACAAGATCAAACACTTGTAGGGTTAAAGATAGTACTTGCTTTGGCATTCTAACACCACTTAGATCATGTTATTTGGTTGTCATGGCACTGAGATATAGCCATTTTAAAATCATATGTCATTAAAACAATTATTTGACCATCATGCTGTAATTTATAATTTGCTGAATAACATAACAATTTGATGGATGTTATGCCTTGACCCTGCTTACTTATGTAAATGTGAGATATATAAACAGTATGGGCTATTCTGCTACTTTATTACCATCATGAAACCCATTTCTACCTCTGCTAAAGCTAATATCTTCTCTCTTACTGAATCTGGCCTCTTTATTCATTAAATCTCCTCTCAGACTGGCCTAAAAGAGTCTATTATGGCCAGGATCATTAAGGAATTTCTTTCAGATAAGGAAAAAATTAGGCCAAAGCATCCTTCCAAGCTTTCCCCTACTGATACAAGAAGAATTGTCTTTAGTGTTACCACTGAAAAGGCTAAGAATGCTGTTCAGACTATCTATCTCATCAATTCCACCCTCTCCTGCCCCATCTCTTCTCAGACTGTTTGCAATATGCTCAAGTCTGCTTCTCTAAAGGCTGTAGTTAAAAAAAAGAAGCCCTTTTTGTCACTCAAGTATAGAAAACAAAGGCTAGCTTTTGCTCTCAAGTATCAAAACTAGACTGTGGAGGACTAAACTAGAGTCATTTGGTTAGATAAGATCAAAATCAATAGAATTGGATTAGATAGGAGAAAGTATATGTAGAAAGTGGTAGGTAAGCCTTTGCAAAATAGAAAGGTTTAAGAAACAGTGAAGTTTAAAGAAGGTTTCTTAAAGGTTTGGGAATGTATGGGCTGGAATGGTGTGGGGATTCTAGTAGAGGTGGTGGGTAAGATGAATGCTGAGCAATATATTTCCATTTTGAAGGACAATCTGCTTTCTAGCATGAAGAGTTCTGGGATTCCTAAAGGGGTGAAGGCATTCTTAAGTGTCTGAAAGATAAAATGATAGTCATCAGAGAAGTTCCACAGAGTATTCTTTTGTATGAGTCAGATTAAGGGAATAACAATATCAGAGTAGTTATAAATGAAACACTTGTAAAAGTTTGCAAAATCCAAGATGGACTGAATGTTCTTGACTTTTTAAGGCTTGAGCCAATCTATAACCTTCTTTAGAGACATGATAAGTCTAGAGGGAGAGAGTTGGTATCCAAGATAATTAATGGAGTCAGTGTAGAATTTGCATTTGTCTATCCAGGTGTAAAGTCTGTTTGTATAGTTGATAAAGTACCTTCTAGACATGCTTCTTGTGAGAGGTCTTGTTTGTGGAGTAGATGAGAATGTCATTAAGATAGACTATCACACAAATATTTAATAAATTGATAAAGATGATGTTGATGAACTACTAAAAAGCCACTAGAGCATTGGTAAGACTAAATGGCATGACTAGCCACTTATACAAGCTATAGCAAATCCAGAACAAAGTCTTTCATTCATTGTCTTTAGTAATATGAACTAGGTAGTATGCATGCAGGAGGTTAATTTTGGTGTAGATCTTAGCTCAGCTTAGAGCATCTAGAAGATTGAAGATGTAAAGAAGTAAATAGTGGTCTTTCTTTGTGATCTTGTTAAGTTCTTGGAAGTTAATGTAGAGGTGAAATAAACTATTCTTCTTGCAGAGAAAAAGAATTAGAATAGTATGAATAAAAAAGAAGGAATGAATGAATTCATTGACTAGATGTTCTTTAAGAAATGTCTGAAGTGACTGAAGTTTAGAGATAGAGAGGGAATACATCATGCCTAACAGAGGAGATGTGCCTTCTTTCAAGTTGATTTTGAGATTATGTTTATGATGTGGAGCAAGCTTAAAAGTCTTGCTTTTGCTAAAAACATTCATAAAGTCATGATAGTTTAAAGGAACCTCAGAAAAATTAATAGAATCTGGAGTTGTGAAAGATGCATAGAGTTGGGTATTTTTAGGGTAGAGTTGCAGGCAAAACTATATGAAGCTCTAAAGGTAACAGGCCAACACAAAGGCAGATGTATTGATTAGTACAATGAGTAAATGTTAAGATTAGTCATTTCAGTCCTTCAGAAGATAGTCTAAGAAAACAGAAGTTAAAGCAGAGTAGTGGAGCAAAGGGGTGAGTCATAGCACAGGACTTATGTGTTGCACCTTGTATAGGTTTGACTTTTTGGAGCAGGAGATGTAGGGGTAGCAGTGGAGACAACTGGAGTTATTCAAATTGATATTTAGACTAAGAAATGTACAAAGAAGTAACTATGATATTTATACTACTAGAGTTGTATCATATTACTAACAAAGTAACTATAGAATGTGATAATGAGTAAGACAGGAAGGAGAAAACCAGAGCTGTGCACCAGAAATATGATATACTAGACTATGCATCTAAGAATGAAGATTAATGAAGTGGACAGGCACAGCCAATCAGAGAACAAAGATTAATATAATAGAAAATGTTACATGGATCTAGATGTTATATGCATGCAAATGGAAGAGATTACTTCAGAGGAGTTAAGAAGTTGGATGTGGAGTTCTGGAGTAGATACAGCATGTGACAGCAAAGCCTTATAGTCATAGAAATATGGTAAATCAGTGGATATGAGACCAGCCTGTCAAGTCCAGATTTTTCAGACAAGTCCAATGATGTTCAGAATAGAGTTATAATGAGAGGGTGAAAAAAGGATGGGCAAAACAGAGGGGGCAAGGATGTTTGATACTGGACTTATGTGTCATACCCTTGTACTTGTTATTCTTAAATTTGAAGGTTAGATGAGTGCAGAGCTTAAGATTAGAGATGTAAGGAGGAGACTAATTTAATATTCAAACTAAAGTATATACAAGTTGAAGGTACCATATTTATACTACAGAGTCTGGGCAGATTAGTAACAGAATGTGATAGGTTATCAAAGATGAAACAGATGAGTAATGATATATCAAAGTTGAAGACAGCTTGGAGACATATCTAAGACAGGTCTGGAACAGACTAGAAACAGATGTTGGAGCTGTCATACTAAGTAGAACATCTGCTCAGAGAAACTAAGAATAAGACTAACTAGAAAAAGATTATACAAATCAAAAATATGAGAGATGAGATAAAGAATATCTAGAAGATCATACTGGAGATCATACTGGAGTATACTAGAGTATCAGAGTTAGAGTAATATGTGACACAGCCAGAGGATGTAAATCTAAAGGCTATGGAAGTGAGCCTAGAGTTGCTGGCAAAGTCTATTCAGATGAGTGGAACAAGATACTGCTTAAAATTCAGTCAATTAATGAATTGTAGCAGATGAGCCAGTTATGTTCTAGCACAAGAGAATAGAATTCATCTGGTGGAGTAATGTAGAATGTCATTGAAGTAATATTACTAGTTTTAATATGGATAAAGAGATCAATAGCTTGAGTAATGGTAAAATCAGATATTCCATTGAAAAGCTAGAGTTTGAGCAGAGGAATGAAGTATGAGGAAAGTCCATGATCATTAACAAAGGAGGTATCTATAAAACAATTGAAAGATTCAGAGTCTATGAATGTAGGAAAGGTTGAAATGTCATAGAAAAGGATTAAAATGAAAAACATAAGGGAGTAGAAATCTGAGAGAGCAGATACATTGAGTTAGACCTTCTTAAGTGCATGGGCAGAGTCAATACAATCTTGAGTCCATGCAGAGTCTATGAGGCTGCTAACTATATTTTCATCTCCATACTAAAGGCCTCCAGTTTAGCTTCTAGAGTTGTGATTGTAGCTACACAAGCCTTGAATGTCTGGAATAACAACTTCAGGCACTCTTTAGTCTTGTGGCCAGTCTAATCATAGAATATACATAGATTACTATCAAATTAATGCTTTTGCTCAACTGCTGTGAGCTTGTCATCCTTATCTAGCTTGGATGACAAGTTAGATTTGGGGGCTATAAAGGTTTCAAAGTTGAAGTTACTGCTACAGTTACAGTCTTTAAAGTTCTTTGCAGAACTTCTAGGCTTAGAGTTCAAGGCAGAAGCAGATGAAAACAGAGTTATAGAGGTAGTGGCCTTGAAATTACTATTTTTAGAGTTAGATCCAAAAGTCTTGTTAGCCCTAGAAATCTCTTTCCTATATTTCCAATAGCAATGGTTAATCTGCTGCACTAAAGCATAAAGGTTATAGAGGCCATCCAGTTTGTCAAGTTAAAACAACTTGTTTTTAATGCAATTAGAAAGTCCAATGTAAAAACTATGGTAGAGCATTTCAGAACTCCATTTCTGAACTTGACTTACTAGGTGGTTTTATTAAACTATATAGTTAAAGATATGTTGGAAGTTGTCATATGCTATCCCTACTTCAGAACTCCACATTCAACTCCTTAACTTCTTTGGAGTGATCTCCTTCATTTGTGTGTGTATAACATTCAAACTCACATGACATTTTCTATTATATTAATCTTTGTTCTCTAATTGGCTATGTCTGTCCACTTCATTAATCTTTATTCTTAGATGTGCAGTTCAGTGTATTGTATCTCTGATACATAGCCCTGGTTTTCTCCTTTCTGTCTTACTCATCATTACATTCTACAGCTACTCTGTTAGTAATGTGATACAACTCTGGTAGTATAAATATTGTAGTTACTTCATTATACATTCCTCAGTCTAAATATCAATTTGAATAACTCCAGTTGTCTCCCTCTCTATCCTTATATTCTTTCTTCAAAGAGTTGAACCTATATAAGGCATGACACATAAGTCCTACACTGAGACTCACCCTTCTGCTCTGCTACTCTGCTCTAATTTCCTGCTCCCTCAGACTTCCTTTTAAAGGACTAGAGTAATCAATTTTAATAGGAATCCTTCATATGAAGTTGCTTAAGCCAAGCCTCTATGTCACTAATGGGATTGTGCAGACTAAAGTTAGATTAGAGTTCATATAGAAACACTTCTCAGCTGGTCATCCAAAGCAGATGGAGCTTCAAAGATTTACTTTTGAAAAGGTTTAGTTTAAAATATTTAAGGATAACTTTCTTGAGATAGAACTATATAAAGGTGACTTTGACACAATCATGGTAGAAGGACTTGGGATTGGCTTGAAAATTCAAGTCATGCTAAATGTTAAAAAGGTAGAGTTTCTAGAGATTTAGTTCATTAAATAGATCTGGCTTTTAAACCTTGATTTTAGAAGTGTTAGAGGACTTATGCTAGAGTGCCTATCAAGTCATGTCCCAGATAGCATTGGCAAGTTGGTTAAATGACTCAAAAGCCAAAGATATGTTATTAAACTGCTACTTATCATTATCATCAAAGAGGTCACCTAAATTAGAGGAATGGAGTGGTTTTAAGAGATCTGAGGATGGACCATTACTATTATCATCTTTAGGGACCAGAAAGACCAGAGTTTGAAGTTTTTCTTTTCTAAAAATAGGATTGTTCTGGAGTTTATAAATTCAGGGGAAGGCAAGGCCTATTTCTAGTAGCAGAGTGAGAGAAGAGTTAAATAAATCAGAAGGAGTAGTACAACAATGAGGTGCAGTGGAAATGGACTAGAAAGTTGTAGGTCCAGTGCTAAAGCTATGAATGCCACTAGAAATGATATAAGAGAAGCCAAAGACCAACTTGAGTTGTGGATAGAATGTCTGAGTGTGCAACTGTTAACAGCTGGAATACACTCAGCTGGAGTTCACTGTTAGAAACTGTTATATTGAGATCAAACTAAGTAGACATTACCTGGAGTTCACTGTTAGAAACTGGGAATCGCAAACAGTGAACTCTGAGGCTTGTACAGAGCATGGTAACAACATCTACAAACATAAACAATCAACCATATTCAGGTTGAGCACTGCTTATACTCTAAATGGTAAAAATGCGTAATCAGTATCTATAACACTATGTAGTCAGTCATTGTGCAATCAATAACTGTAACAGCAACATAGTGAGTATGACAAGTATAAGTGTAATTTAAATATACTGTTAAGTCTGGAATCCTTCAGACAAGTCTAACAAATCCAGAACAAAGTTACAATGGGAGGGCAAGAAAAGAATGGGTAGAATAAAGGGGGTGAGAACATTTTGATGCAGGACTTATAGTGGCTTAAAAAAGTATTTTAATGTTGGATCATTTTGGACAAATGGATCAATTGCCAAAGACATGGGACAAACAAGATCAAACACTTGCAGGGTCAAAGATAGTACTTGCACTTGGCATTCTAACACCACTTAGATTATGCCATTTGATTGTCATGGCACCAAGATATAGCCATTTTAAAATCACATGTCATTGGAACACTTATTTAAGCATCATTTTAGATCTAGACTTTTAGTATTTAGTGGGCCCTCCTTTGGCCCTTATCACTCCCTCTAATCTTCTAGGCATACTTTCAATCAATATTTAACACTTCTCAACCTCAATCTTGTCCCACTCCACCACAATTCTCTTCCAAAGCTCCTATACTTCTTTTGATGGTCTTGAATAGCTGTTAAGCTTTTTTTTCAAGATTTGCCAGAGATGCTCAATAGAACTAAGGTCTGTAGACTGAGCTGGTCAATGCAGAAGCTTGATCCTATAGGAGTCAAGCCAATCCTGAGCACTTTTTAAGAAGTGCTTGGAGTCATTATTCTACTAAAAAATTATACTCTTTTTAGAAATTCCAGAACTCTTTATGCTAGAAAGCATATTGTTCTCCAAAATGGAGACATATTGCTTAGCATTCATCTTACCCTCTACCTCTGCCAGAATTCCCACACCATTCCAATCCATACATTACCAAATCATTAAGAAACCTCCTTCAAACTTCACTGTCTTTTGAACCTTCTTATCCTGCCAAGGCTCACCTACCACTTTCCACACATACTTCCTTCCATTTGATTCAATCCTGTTGATCTTTGTCTCATCTAATCAAATGACCCTAGTCCAGTTCTTCACAATCCAGTTTTAATATCTGAGAGCAAAAGTAAGCCTTTGTTTTCTATGCTTGAGTAATAAGTAAGGCTTTTTTTTTTAACCACAGCCTTGAGAGAAGAAGACCTGAGCATATTGCAAACAGTCTGGGAGGAGATGGGGAAGAGGAGGGCAGAATTGATGAGATGGATAGCCTGGATAGCCTTTCAGCCTTTCTAGTGGTAATATTAGAGATAATTCTTCTTCTATCAGTAGGGGAAAGCTTAGAAGAATGCCCTAGCTTAATTTTTTCCTTATCTGAAAGGAATTCCTTGATGACCCTAGCCACAGTAGGCTTTTCTAGGCCTGTCTAAGAGGAAATATTATAAATAGAGAGGTCAGATTCAGTGAAGGAAAGGATATTGGCTTTAGTAGAGGTAGAAATTGTTAAGTCCAGTCCCTCTGGGATGTTACTCCAGATAAGTTTAAGCTAATGGAGTGGAGGTTTAGAGGTTAGTATAGAGATGGACTGAAGTTCAGATGGAGGTAGTAATAGGGTGGACTTAGAAGTGTAAGGACTTAGCATAGAATATATGTATCATGCTCTTGCTCTAGTCTGGTCCTTGTTGAGACAGATAAGGATAGAGAACAGAGGAAAGGAGACTGGAGAAAGTGAAGGAAACTTAATCAATATTCATATTAAGGAGAGTATAGTAGAATTATACAGAATATATATACTATGGAGAAATGCCACTAGAATGGAGCACATAGGACAGAGTCCAGTAATACAAAGTCTAGAGCTATAACTGGTGTTAGCAGTCACCAGAGCTATGCTCCATAATAAACTCTGAGTGATGGAGAATGGAGGCTGTAGAACTAATACTAAAGGAGATGTAAGATAAGAAGAACAAAGAATACTATAATAAATGAAGTCTGAAGGTAAGAAACACTTTTCCAAGTAGATTGTGCTAGAGTTGTGCTGCACTGACCAGAGTTAAAGTCCAGGATATGAAAGTATTCCCCTCTTAGGCCTGAACTCTTGAAGGCTATGTGGCTGAATGGAGTGTGAAGTTCAGGTGTGGAGTTGATATAGAGATGTATAATGGAGTTTGGTCAATCCACATGACTTCATTAATTGTTGGTTGGAGTCTGAATTTGTGGCTGGACATATAAGTCTAAATAACACATGACTAGCCTTTGTCTTTCTTCCACCATTATTAATTATAAACACCACATCCAACCTTCCCTTCCTGCTCTTGGAGATTGTGAAATGGATCTGGGCAGACATCTAGGAGAAACTTGACAACAACAACATGACTGTAGCCATGAAGGCTGCAGAATGAAGGCAATGATAGGAAAAGGTAAAGAGGAAGACCAAGGAAACAGCATAGAAGAAGGCTAAGGCAGAGACATGGGCAGTGGAGAAGAAGAGGTGAGTAGAGATGGCAGAACAGAGATGCAAGGAGGTGGTGGAGGTGGTCAAAAAAGGAGTGAGTGGCCATGTTATGTGACTACAGACATCACTAATTGTCATTAGGCTAAGCAAGTTCAGATCATGTAGACCATGGACAAAGGCAAGGGGAAGGCACTGCCACCATGCAACTAGTGCAAGTTGAGGGACAAGCTATTGTTAACAGCTGGAATGCACTCAGCTGGAGTTCACTGTTAGAAACTGTGATATTGTGTTGTAGCTAAATACACTTTATCTGGAGTTCACTGTTAGAAACTGGGAATCACAAACAGTGAACTCCAAGGCTTGTACAGAGCATGGTAACAATATCTACAAATATAAACAATCAACCATATTCAGGTTGAGCACTGCTTATACTCTAAAAGGTAAAAATGCATAATCAATAACTATAACACTATCTATTCAGTCATTGTGCAATCAATAACTGTAACAGCACATTCATGTGATCTGTTGACTATGGAGGTGCCATTGGATCTCTGCAGTATCTATCTTGCACAACTCACCCAGATATTGCAATTGCTGTTGGCCAGCTTGCATCATTCACCTCAGATCCTAGTGTGGTGCACTGGAACACAATCAAACACTTATTCTGCTACATCAAGGGCACTATGAGCTATGGAATCACATATTCTCCAGATCCATCAGTCTCTGAACCATTTAGAATCTTCTCTGATGCCAACCATGGTGGATGCAAGGATTCTGGTCACTCTACAGATGCATATGTTGTCAAGATTGGTACTGGTGTTGTTTCCTGAATGTCAAAGCACCAGCCTATTGTTGCTTTGTCCACAACTGAAGCAGAGTATGTTGCTGCATGTGAGGCAGGCAAGGAAATAGTCTGGATGTGCAAACTGATGCAGGAGCTTGGATTTGGAGTCAATGGAGCATCAACTCTGCATATGAACAATTAGTCTGCTATTCAGGTTGCAAAACATTTAGAGCACCATGGGAGAATGAAGCACTTGGATTTGCACTGGTATTTGTTACAGTTATTGATTGCACAATGACTCTATAAATAGTGTTATAGTTATTGATTATGCATTTTTACCATTTAGAGTATAAGCAGTGCTCAACCTGAATATGGTTGATTGTTTATATTTGTAGATGTTGTTACCACACTCTGTACAAGCCTCTGAGTTCACTGTCTGTGCTTTCCAGTTTCTAATAGTGAACTCCAGGTAATGTGTACTTAGCACTATTTCAATATACTAGTTTCTAACAGTGAACTCCAGCTGAGTGCATTCCAGCTGTTAACAGTATTGGCTTAGGGATGTTGTGGATAAAGGGATCATATCTCCCTCATTTGTTCCAACAGCAGAGATACCTGCTGATCTGTTGACAAAGGCATTGCCTCAAGTTAAGATAAAGCAATTCTGTAGAATGTTTGGACTTGACAAAGTTAGTTAATTAGGAGAAATGCAAAATCAGGGGGGAGTGTTACAGTTATTGATTATGCATTTTCACCATTTAGAGTATAAGGAGTGCTCAACCTAAATATGGTTGATTGTTTATGTTTGTAGATGTTGTTACCAAGCTCTGTACAAGCCTTGGAGTTCACTGTTTGCAATTCCCAGTTTCTAACAGTGAACTCCAGATAAAGTGTATTTAGCTACATCACAATATCATAGATTCTAACAGTGAACTCTAGCTGAGTGCATTTCAGCTGCTAACAAGGTGTGATGTAGGGAGTATTAGGCTTGTTAGTCATGCTTTGCCTATTGTTCATCATGCTTTGCCTAGTGTCCATCACTCCTGATGGTTTGTTCATCATGCATGGAGTGGTATCAGTCACACCACTCTTGGTAGTTCTTTTATTAAAATTAGCACATCCTGAGATAATTGTGCACTTTGTTGTTGGATTATAGAACTTCCAGCCCTTATAGCCATTAGGATAACCAATAAATATACATTTCTTATAATGTGGTTGTAGTGCATTTCTCTTGTCCTTTTGAATGTGCACATAGGCAGTGCAGCCCTAGACCTGGAAGTGGGAAACATCTGGTTTCTGTCCATGCCAGAGTTCATATAGAGTAGCACTTTGCAGAGCTGCAGTAGTACATCTGTTCCAGACATAAACCAGTGTTGCAAGTGCTTCACCCCAGAATGCCATTGCATGATTAGATTCCTTTAACATTGCTGTAATGTGCTCAGATAGCACTCTATTTGCATGTTCTGCCACCCCATTCTGTTGTGGGCAAGCTTGGACAGTATGCTGGCGCTCTGTGCCACATTCATTGATGAAATCAAGCATGACATTGCTCATATATTCCCCTCCCTTGTCATCTTGTAGAATCTTAATTTTGCACTCTGTCTGATTCTCTACAAATGCCTTAAATTGCTTAAAAGTGCTAAAAACATCTGATTTGGCATGAATTGGCAGAACAAAGCAGTATCTCAAGTAATCATCAATGAAAGTGATCCAGTAGCAAAATCTAGAGGATGTGCAATAGAGAACCTCATGAGTGCATGAGTTCCAGAGGCCTGGAAGTGTAAGATTGCAAGCCAGGGAATGGATTGGCATGCATCTTACCAGCTAGGCATGGTTTACAAATGGGATCTGGCAGAGATTTGTTGTCCAGCTTCATACCAGTCACCAAATTGCACTCATGGAGTGATTTGACATCAATTGCATTGTGATGCATAAATCTGTGATGCCAGAGAGACAGATCTAGTGGGACAGTGGTTGCAGAATATGCATACTTAGTTATAGCCTCAGTTTCACCACTAAGAATGCAGCATTGTTGCTATTGATGGTTGCAACAAAAAGCGGTGGTCCAGGAGCTTAAGAGAAGGTCATATGTGTTGCATTGATATGGACAACAAAGGATGACTTCTGAGTAAGATATAGGACTGAAAGCAGATTATTGCATAGCTCTGGGACATGTAGGACATTGCTAAACTCAACTGGTCTACACCTCTTTCCATTAATAACAGGATGGAATACTACAGACCCAACTCCAGCTGAATAAACCATAGTGTTGTTAGCTAGCTTGATTGGAATGCATTTTGGCACATAATTGTATAGCCAGTGGCAATGTGGAGTCATATGAGAAGTGGCCCTTGAGTCTGCATTCCACTCATAGTTAGCATCAAGCTGGAGCAGTAAAAGTGGATCAGAGGGATCACTAGAGCAAAGACTTGCATTTCCAGCCTTCTCAACAACCTCTATGGTCTCTGAAGCAGGGTTTGCTATCTGAGATTGGTCTACTTTCTTGTCCTTTGGTTTTCAGGACTTGTAGTTCCTTTTAGCATGCTGCAATGCATAGCATTTGCACTAGCAATGGCTTGGCTTCTCACAGAAGGAGCAGGGCAAGTTGGGAATGCATCTGCATCCAGGTATGGAGGTAGACAGAGCAGTGACTGATGGTGTGATAGGCACAACATCAGGATGTGGTCTGCAGTTGATTTCCTCGGTCTGAAAGGCTGCTTTGATCTTGTCTTTATTCAGGTCTATAAGGAGTGCTAGGGATGAGGTAAATGAGGAGAATTTGGGTCCAAGGGCTCAAATCATGGCCATACAGGCCAATTCATTGTCCATAGTCTTTATATTAAAGCTGTTGCTGTGCAAATCTTGAATCTGAGCCATAGATTCTTCAACTTAAGCAGCTAGTGCTGAAAGGGACTTATCTGGCTGCTTCCAAATGCTAAAAAACTTATCATATGCTACAAAGCAGTGGCTGGCTTTCTGCTGCATGAAAGCCTTTTTTAGCATTGTTCAGGCCTTAGTGGAGTCATTCTGGTCTGCTCTAATATGGACTCATTGGTCTGGAGCAATGTTAAGCATAAGTTCCCCAGCAGCTCTGTTCTGTTTGATGTCTCAGACAGTCTGGTCAGGTTCTGAAGTGGTAGATCAAAGTTTCTTGCCATCCACAAGATGCCAGAGACCTTTAGAGTGCAGGAGAGCCTTCATTTCTTTACTCCAAGTGATGTAATTGAAGCCATTGAGAGGCAAAATGTGGTGGTGGTGATTTTCAGAGGACATAGTGGAGTGGAGTAGGCAGAGTAAGTGAAAAAGCAGAGGGTCTTGATAGTAGGTCTAAGAAATGGAAAATTTCTGATAGCAAACAAGCAAGAGGTGAGGACAAACAATAGGGAGTTATAGCATAGGGCTCATAATCTATTAACAGCTGGAATCCATACAGCTGGAGTTCACTGTTAGAAACTACGATATTATGTTGTAGCTAAATACACTTTATCTAGAGTTCACTGTCAAAAACTGAAAATCACAAACAGTGAACTTGTCAAGTCCGGGTCCTCCAGACTAGTCCAACAATGTCCAGAATGGAGTTGCAATAGGAGGGTGAGGAAAGGATGGGTGGAACGGAGGGGGCGAGGACGTTTGGCGCAGAACTTATGTGTCACGCCCTTGTACTCGTTATCCTCGGAGTCAGAGATCAGATGAGCGTAGAGCTCGAGGTTGGAAGCGTGAGGAGGAGACTAATTTGATATTCAAACTGAAGTATGTACAAGTTGGAGTACCATATTTATACTACAGAGTCCAGATGGATTAGTAACGGAATGTGACAGATTGTCAAAGGTGAAACAGAATGAGTAATGATATATCAAAGTTGGAGACAGGTTGGGGACATGCCCAAGATAGGTTGGAGACAAGTCAGAGACAGATGTCAGGCTGTCATACTAAGTGAGACACCTGCTCGGAGAAACTAAGAATGAGAATAACTGAAGGAGATCATACGAATTGGGAATACGAGAGATGAGATAAGAGATATTTAGGAGATCGTACCAGAGATCGCACCAGAGATCATGCCAGAGAGTACCAGAGTACTGGAGTTGGAGCGGTATGTGACAGTATCCCCCCCTTAGGCCTGAACCCCTGAAGGCCGTTAGCCAGTAGACAATACGGAGTGGCAGAGCCTGAATTTTAATTGTGCCCCGATTTATAAGTCCAGTTAGCCCATGGTCGCACCTTAACTTCGAACCAACACCATGTCTGAAAAACAACAACCATATGCCGACATCAAGGAGTGGGACGATGCCCATCTCGCAGAATGTGAGGACGACAACGATGCGTTGTGGAATGCAAAGGCGGCAGAGTGGAGGCGGAGGGCAAAGGCGAGGAAGGAAGAGGAGGCATGGAGGAAGGCAGAGGAGGAGGCGCGGAAGGCAGAGCAGGCACAGAAAGTGGCAGAGGAGGCTGCGAAAAAAAGGGTAAGTGCTGCCCTATAGGAACTGACTGGGACTAACCAACCACAGGCGGTGGAGGTAACCACTCAGCAGAGCCAGAGCAAGGGAAAGGCACGGGCGTGGAGTGGCCCTCCCGCATGCCAGAGGTGCAATGAGCACGGGCTCGAGTGTCAGCTCGGACTGGGCAAGTCGACCTTGTGCATGGAGTGCCGCGAGGCAAAGGCAAAGTGCAAGTGGCCCAGAGAGGAGAAGCCAAAGCAACGGAGAAAAAGGGCCGTCGTGGAATTGGAGAGGCCAGCGAAGCGGGCGAGGATGGAGGGGAGTAGTGCTGTAGCCGGGCCTAGTGGCTCGGGGAGTTCGGCTCCAGAGTGGGTGAAGGCCCTCTGGAGTATTTCAGAGTCAATCAAGGGGCTCCAGGAGGCGGTCCAGTCACAAACGAGATGGCAGATCCGCCAGACGCAGGCGGTGGAGGAGCTGGCATGGCTAAAGGTGGAGGAGATGTATGGGTCAGGCATGGACATGGACACGGGGGTGGAGAGTGGAGTGGAGGAAAAGGTGGCAGTAGAGTTGGTGGAGTTGGGGGCAGAAAAGAAAGAGGCGATGAGGAGGGAGTTTGCGGAGGAGGAGTCGGGAAGTGAGTTTGAGTCGGAGGCATAGTGTAGGTAGAAGGACATTGCAGGTAACTATAATGGACATGTTGTGGCCGCACAGAGTGAGATCAAATGGAACGATCAAGTGGAGGAAGGACCAGGCCTGTCTGGGTACTGCAGATGAAAGTCATCAATGAGTCTGGAGGCATGTCCAAGCTCCATGGCTAGAAGCCAGGAGGTCTCATCTTCAGTACCTTCATAGCCAGACCAGCATACCAAGTATAACAGCTTGCAATTTCTTCGCCTACGGTCAATCTTTGAATCAAGAATTTCCGCTATTTCATACTCCAATTTGCCTTCTATTTCAACCGGAGGTGGCAGAGCCTGAGTCCAGTCTGGAATTGTGTTTGAAACTGAGGGTTCTAATTGGGATACATGAAAGACCGGATGTACAGACTTCATAGTAACCGGGAGTCAGAGTGTGAAGGAGTGCATACCAGCTTGGGCGATAATGGTATAAGGTCCTAGGTTTTTCTCCGATAATTTTTTAGAGGAGTGCATGGATCAGAAGTACTTAGCCTTGATGAAAACCTGGTCACTGACCTTAAAGTCCGGTGCTGGGGTTCACTTGGCATCAGCAGGACCTTGGTATCATTTCTGAGTGGCAGCAATCTCCTCACGGAGGTAGAAATGAAGGGAGTCAAGGTTGATGGAGTATTCCCACGCTCTGGTGGAGGTGAGGTCTCTCTCCGGATGTACTGTCAAGTTTGGATGGTAACTCTTGTTAGCAAAGAAGGGAGAAACTCCGGTGGTTGCATTTGGCGCGTTGTTGTATGCAAACTCTGCTAAGGGAAGGAGTTCAAACCAGTTGTCCTGTTGATAGTTGCAATAGATCTGGAGGTACTGCTCCAGAGTCTGGTTCATATGCTCTGTTTGACTGTCTCCCTCCGGATGGTAACCAGAAGTGAAGTGGAGTTGGATGTCGAGGGCCTTTCCGAGTGAGCGGAAGAAGTGAGAGACGAACTCCAAACCTCAATCAGAAGTGATGTGAGAGGGAACTCCATGCTTTGAAAAGACATGAAGGAGGAAGAGTTTTGCAAGCTCTGGAGATGTCACCTTATCGTCAGTCGGGATGAATATACATTGCTTGGAAAGGTGATCGACAACGACTAGGATGGCAGTGTGTCCAGAGGATGCAGGAAGTTGTTTGATGAAGTCCATGGATATGGAATTCCACGGCTTCTCAGGAATTGGGAGCTGTTTTAGGAGTCCATAGGGCTTATGTCTAGGGACCTTGGCTCGAGCGCAGGCTGTGCAAGAAGAGACATACTCCTTGACGAATGTCCGGATGCCTGGCCAGGTATATTCCTGACGGATTAGCTCCAAAGTGCGATTTTATCCAAAATGTCCGGATAGTGGATGATCATGCTTATACCGGAGCACACGGAGTTGGAGATTATTAGTGTCTGGAACATAGATATGATTATCCAAACGGAGGAAGCCATTGGAGTTGACAGACCAGCGTGAATTGGGGTCAGAGTCAGAGAGGTGGATGGCAGCGATGGGGTCAGAGGGGAGGGCAGAGAGAATATCGCTGTGAAGTGACTCGATGTCAAAGAGGGTGCTGGCCCGGAGAATTGGAGCTGCAAGATAAGTGGCCCATAAGGACGCAGCAAGCTGTTTCTAAGTAAAAATAGGGCGGAAGTTGTGGGGATTAACACGAGCGTAGTCCCTATCCCCCTCTTTGGGGTAGACGTCCCAGCATCTAGTAAGGGCATCAGGCTTGGCTCTGAGGTGTCCAGGGTGGAAACGAACGATCAGATTGAACTGGGAAAGGAACTCCGACCACCGGGCCTGCCAGTGAGTCAGGAGCTTGGTAGTGGCGAAATACTCCAGATTTTTGTGATCAGTGACGACGTCAACCAGAGTTCCAGAACCTTCAAGGTAGTGGTGCCAAGTCCAGAATGCCTCATGGATGGCAAGTAGCTCCTTGTCATGGGTGTCATAATTGAGCTCCAGAGAATGGAGCGTCCAAGAGTAGTAAGCCACTGGCTGGATTTCCTTGTCCATACAACGGATAGAGAGGATACCAGCAATAGCGTAGTCGGAGGCATCGGTTTCTACTATGATCGGAGCATCCAGAACCCAGTGGGTAAGGATCGGAGCCGAGGTAAAGGCATCCTTGAGTGCCTGGAAGGCAAAACGACAGTCTGTGGAGAAGTTCCATGGAGTACCCTTTCATGTGAGTCGGGTCAGGGGAACAACGATATCGAAGTAGTTATAAATGAAACGCCTGTAGAAGTTTGCAAAACCCAAGAAGGACTGGATGTCCTTGACTTTCCAAGGCTCAGGCCAATCTAAGATTGCTTTAACCTTTTCCAGAGACATGGTAAGTCCAGAGGGAGAGAGTTGGTATCTGAGATAATCGGTGGAGTCAGTGTGGAATTCACACTTATCTGGGCGGGCGTAAAGTCTGTGTTTGCAGAGTCGATGGAGCACTTCCCAGACATGCTCCTTGTGGGAGGCCTTGTCCATGGAGTAGATGAGGATGTTGTCAAGATAGACTATAACACAAACATCTAATAGATCAGCGAAGATGGTGTTGACAAACTGCTGAAAAGCTGCTGGAGCATTGGTGAGACCAAATGGCATGACTAGCCACTCATACGAGCCATAACGGGTCCAGAACGAAGTCTTCCATTCATCTCCCTCAGTAATGCGGACCAGGTGGTATGCATGCTGGAGATCGATTTTGTATAGATCTTAGCTCAGCTCAGAGCATCTAGGAGGTCAGAGATGCGGGGAAGGGGATAGTGGTCTTTCTTCATGATCTTGTTAAGTCCTTGAAAGTCGATGCAGAGGCGGAGAGAACCGTCCTTCTTGCGGACAAAGAGGACTGGGGCAGCGTGGGTGGAAGAGGAGGGGCGAATGAACCCATTAGCTAGGTGTTCATCAAGGAATGTCTGAAGTGACTCAAGCTCAGAGGTGGAGAGGGAGTACATGGTGCCCAATGGAGGAGATGTACCTTCTTCCAGGTTGATCCTGAGATCGTGTTCGTGGTGCAGAGCAAGCTTAGAAGCCCTGCTTTTGCTAAAAACGTCTGCGAAGTCATGGTAGTCCGGAGGGACTCCAGAGAGATCAACAGGATCCAGAGTTGTGGAAGACGCACAGAGTTGAATATCCTTGGGGCAGAGTTGCAGGCTAAACTGTAAGGAGCCCTGAAGGCGACAGGTCATTGCAAAGGCAGGTGCATTGATCAGTGCAATGGGTGGAGCCTTGCAATCACGGAAACATGGTAGATCAGGGGGTGTGGGGTCAGCCAGAGGAGGTAAGTCCAGAGGCTGTGGGGTAGAGCTCAAAGTTGCTGGCAAAGTCTGTCCAGATGGGCAGAACAAGATACTGCTTGAAACCCAGTCAATCAACAGATTGTAGCAGGTGAGCCAGTTGTGTCCTAGCACAAGGGAACAGGATCCATCCAGCGGAGTGACATAGAACATCGTTGGAGTGATGTCACCGTTTCAAAACAGATAGAGAGGTCGACAGCATGAGTAATGGTGGAGCTGGATGTTCCATCAAAGAGCTGGAGTTCAAGCAGAGGGACGGGGTATGGGGAAAGTCTGTGATCATTAACGAATGAGGTATCTATGAAACAATTGGATGATCCGGAGTCTACGAGTGTAGGAAAGGTTGTGATGTCATAGGAAAGGACTGAGATGGTAGGCATGAGGGAGCGGGAATCTGAGAGAGCGGACACGTTGAGTCGGACCTCCTTAGGTGCATGGGCAGAGTCAACACAACCTTGAGTCCGTGCGGAGTCTACGAGGCTGCTGACTATTTTTTCGCCTCTGTGCTAGAGGCCTCCGGTTTGACTTCTGGAGTTGTGGTCATAGCCGTGCGAGCCTTGGATGCCTGGGATGATGACTTCGGGCACTCTTTAGCCTTGTGGCCGGCTTGACCACAGAACATGCACAGATTATTATCAAAGCAACGCTTTTGCTTGACCGCTGTGAGCTTGCTGTCCCTACCTAGCTTGGACAACAAGTTGGGTTTGGGGACCGCAGAGGTTCCGGAGTTGAAGTAACTGCTGGAGTTGGAGGCCTTAAAGTCTTTTATGGAACTCCTAGGCTTGGAGTCTAAGGTGGAAGTGGATGAAGACGGGGCTGTGGATGTGGTGGCCTTGGAATTACCATTTCCGGAGTTAGACCCAGGAACCTTGTTGGCCCTAGAAATCTCTTCCCTACGTTCCCAATAGCAATGGTCGATCTGCTGCGCTAAAGTGCGAAGGTTGTGGAGGTCGCTCGGTTTGCCAAGCCAAGACAACTCATCCTTGATGTGATCAGGAAGTCTGATGTAGAAACTGCAGTGGAGCGCTCCAGGACCCCATTCCCAGACTTGGCTCGCCAGGCAGTTCCACTGGACTACATAGTTGGAGATGTGTTGGGAATCCTTCATGCGGAGTTGCTCAAGCCGAGCCTCCACATTGCCAATGGGATCATGCAGACCAAAGTTAGACTGGAGTTCGTACAGGAATACTTCCCAGCTGGTCATCCAGAGTGGACGGAGCTCCAGAGGTTCGCTGCCGAGAAGATCCGGCTCGAAATACTCAAGGGTGACTCCCTTGAGATAGGACTGCATGAAAGTGACTTTGGCACGATCATGGTGGAAAGACTTAGGATTGGCTTGGAAGTTCAACTCGCACTGGACGATGAAGGGACAGAGTTTCCAGGGATCCAGTCCATCAAATGGATCTGGCTCCCAGACTTTGGTTTTAGGAGTGTTGGAGGACTTATGCTGGAGTGTCTGCTGGGTCATGTCCCGGATGGCATTGGCAAGTTGGTTAAATGGTTCAAAAGCCAAGGGTATGTCATTGGGCTGCTGCTCATCATCATCGTCAAAGGGGTCATCTGGGTCTGAAGGATCGGGTGGTTCTGAGGGATCAGTTGGAGGATCATCACTGTCATCATCTCTGGGGATCGGAGGGGCCAGAGCATGAAGACCTTCTCCTCCGGGGACTGGATCGTCCCGGAGTTCACAGATTTGGGGGGAGGCAGGGCCCGTTTCCGGTAGTGGAGTGAGAGGAGAGTCAAAAGGACCAGAAGGAGTGGTGCGACGACGAGGTGCAGTGGAAATGGATGGGAAAGTCACAGGTCTAGCACTAAGGCTATGGAAGTCACCAGGAATGGTGCGAGAGGAGCCAAAGACTGACTCGAGCTGTTGTCGGGATGTCTGGGTGCACGACATAGTGAGTATGATGAGTACAAGTATGAGTTTGAATATACTGTCAAGTCTGGGTCCTCCAGACTAGTCTGACAATGTTTAGAACGGAGTTGCAACAGGAGGGTGAGGAAAGGATGGGTGGAACGGAGGGGGCGAGGACATTTGGCACAGGACTTATGTGTCGTGCCCTTGTACTCATTATCCTTGGAGTCAGAGGTCAGATGAGCATAGAGCTTGAGGTTGGAAGCATGAGGAGGAGACTAATTTGATATTCAAACTGAAGTATGTACAAGTTGGAGTATCATATTTATACTACAGAGTCCAGATGGATTAGTAATGGAATGTGACAGGTTGTCAAAGGTGAAACAGAATGAGTAATGATATATCAAAGTTGGAGACAGGTTAGGGACATGCCCAAGACAGGTCGGAGACAAGTCAGAGACAGATGTCCAAGACAGGTCTGGGACAGGTCAGAGACAGATGTCAGGCTGTCATACTAAGCGAGACACCTGCTCGGAGGAACTAAGAATGAGAATAACTGAAGGAGATCATACAAATTGGGAATACGAGAGACAAGATAAGAGATATCTAGGAGATTGTACCAGAGATCATACCGGAGATCATGCTGGAGAGTACTGGAGTACTGGAGTTGGAGCAGTATGTGACAGTATCCCCCCCTTAGGCCTGAACCTCTGAAGGCTGTTAGCTGGTAGACAATATAGAGTGGCAGAGCCTGAATTTAATCATGCCCTGATTTATAAGTCTGGTTAGCCTGTGGTTGCACCTTAACTTTGAACCAACACCATGTCCGAAAAACAACAACCATATGCCAACATCAAGAAGTGGGATGATGCCTGTCTCGCAGAGTGTGAGGATGATGACGATGCATTGTGGAATGCAAAGGTAGCAGAGCAGAGGTGGAGGGTGAAGGCAAGAAAGGAAGAGGAGGCACAGAAGGCAGAGCAGGTGTGGAAAGTGGTAGAGGAGGCCATGAAAAAAAGGGTAAGTGCTGCCCCATAGGAACTGACTGGGACTGATCAACCACAGGCGGCGGAGATAACCGCTCAGCAGAGCCAGAGCAAGGGAAAGGTGTGGGTGCGGAGTGGCCCTCCCGCATGCCAGAGGTGTGATGAGCACAGGCTCAAGTGTCAGCTCAGACTGGGCAAGTTGACCTCGTGTGTGGAGTGCCGTGAGGCAAAGGCGAAGTGTGAGTGGCCTGAAGAGGAGAAGCCAGAGCAGCAGAGGAAAAGGGCCATCATGGAATTGGAGAGGCCAGCGAAGTGGGCGAGGATGGAGGGGAGTAGCACCATAGCTGGGCCTAGTGGCTCGGGGGGTTTGGCTCCAGAGTGGGTGAAGGCCCTCCAGGGCATTTTGGAGTTGATCAAGGGACTCCAGGAGGTAGTCTGGTCACAAACGAGGTGGCAGATCTGCCAGATGCAGGTGGTGGAGGAGCTGGTGCAGCTGAAGGTGGAGGAGGTGTACAGATTGGGCACAGACACGGACATGGGGGTGGAGAGTGGAGTGGAGGAAAAGGTGGCAGTGGAGTTGGTGGAGTTGGGGGCAGAGGAGAAAGAGGCGATGAGGAGGGAGTTCGCGGAGGAGGAGTCAGGAAGTGAGTCTAAGTCGGAGGTGTAGTGTAGATAGAAGGACATCGCAGGTAACTATAATGGACATGTTTTGGCCGCACGGAGCAAGATCAAATGGAATGATCAAGCAGAGGAAGGACTGGGCCTGTCCAGGTACTGCAGATGAAAGTTATCAACAAGTTCGGAGGCATGTCCAAGCTCCATGGCTAGAAGCCAGGAGGTCTCATCTTCAGTACCTTCATAGCCAGACCAGTGTACCAAGTATAACAGCTTGCAATTTCTTCGCCTATGGTCAATCTTTGAATCAAGAATTTCCACTATTTCATACTTCAATTTGCCTTTAATTTCAACCAGAGGTGGCAGAGCCTGAGTCCAGTCCAGAATTGTGTCCAGAACTGAGGGTTCTAATTGGGATACATGAAAGACCGGATGTACAGACTTCATAGTATCCGGGAGTCGGAGTGTAAAGGAGTGCATACCAGCTTGGGCGATAATGGTATAAGGTCCTAGGTTTTTCTCCAATAATTTTTTAGAGGGGCACGTGGATCGGAAGTACTTAGCCTTAATGAAAACCTGGTCACTGACCTTAAAGTCTGGTGCCGGGGTTCACTTGGCGTCAGTGGGACCTTGGTATTGTTTCTGAGTGGCAGCAATCTCCTCACGGAGGTAGGAATGAAGGGAGTCAAGGTCGATAGAGTATTCTCGCACTCTGGTGAAGGTGAGGTCTCTCTCCAGATGTACTGTCAAGTTCAGATGGTAGCCCTTGTTAGCGAAGAAGGGAGAAACTCCGGTGGTTGCATTTGGCGCATTGTTGTATGCAAACTCTGCTAAGGGAAGGAGTTCAGACCAGTTGTCCTGTTGATAATTGCAATAGACCCAAAGGTACTGCTCCAGGATCTGGTTCATATGCTCTGTTTGACCATCTCCCTCTGGATGGTAACTGGAGGTGAAGTGGAGTTAGATGTCGAGGGCCTTTCTGAGTGAGCGGAAGAAGTGAGAGACGAACTCCAAACCTCGATCAAAGGTGATGTGAGAGGGAACTCCATGCTTTGAAAAGACATGAAGAAGGAAGAGTTTTACGAGCTCTGGAGATGTCACCTTATCGTCAGTTGGGATGAATATACATTGCTTGGAAAGGCGATTGACAATGACTAGAATGGCAGTGTGTCCAGAGGATGTGGGAAGTTGTTCGATGAAGTTTATGGATATGGAATTTCATGGCTTCTCAGGAATTGGGAGCTGTTTTAGGAGTTTGTAGGGCTTATGTCTAGGGACCTTGGCTTGAGCGCAGGCTGTGCAAGAAGAGACATACTCCTTGATGAATGTCTGGATGCCTGGCCAGGTATATTCCTGACGGATTAGCTCCAAAGTGCGATTTTGTCCGAAATGTCCACATAGCAGATGATCATGCTTATACTGGAGCACATGGAGTTGGAGGTTATCAGTGTCTGGAACATAGATACAATTATTCAAACGAAGGAAGCTGTTGGAGTTGACAGACCAGTGCAAATTGGGGTTGGAGTCAGAGAGGTGGATGGCAGCGATGGGGTCAGAGGGGAGGGCAGAGAGAATATTGCTGTGAAGTGACTTGATGTCGAAGAGGGTGCTGGCCCAGAGAACCAGAGCTGCAAGATAAGTGGCCCATAAGGACGCAGCAAGCTGTTCCTGAGTAAAAATGGGGTGGAAGTTGTGGGGATTAATGCGAGCGTAGTCCCTATCCCCCTCTTTGGGGTAGACATCCCAGTGTCTAGTAAGGGCATCAGGCTTGGCTCCAAGGCGTCCGGGGTGGAAACGAACAATCAGATTGAACTGAGAAAGGAACTCCGACCACTAGGCCTGCCGGCGAGTCAGGAGCTTGATAGTGGTGAAATACTCCAGATTTTTGTGATCAGTGACGACGTCAACTGGAGTTCTGGAACCTTCAAGGTAGTGGCGCCAAGTCCAGAATGCCTCATGGATGGTGAGTAGCTCCTTGTCATGGGTGTCATAATTGAGCTCTGGAGAATGGAGCGTCTGAGAGTAGTAAGTGACTGGCCAGATTTCCTCGTCCATACAATGGATAGAGAGAATACCAGCAATAGCATAGTCGGAGGCATTGGTTTCTACTATGGTCGGAGCATCTGGAACCTAGTGGGTAAGGATTGGAGCTGAGGTAAAGGCATCCTTGAGCTCCTGGAAGGCAGAACGACAGTCTGCGGAGAAGTTCCATGGAGTACCCTTTCGTGTGAGTTGGGTCAGGGGAACAACAATATTGGAGTAGTTATGAATGAAACGCCTGTAGAAATTCGCAAAACCCAAGAAGGACTGGATGTCCTTGACTTTTCAAGGCTCGGACCAATCTAAGATTGCTTTAACCTTTTTCAGAGACATGGTAAGTCCAGAGGGAGAGAGTTGGTATCTGAGATAATTGGTGGAGTTGGTGTGGAATTTGCACTTATCTGGGTGGGTGTAAAGTCCATGTTTGTGGAGTCAACAGAGCACTTCCCAGACATACTCCTTGTGGAAGGCCTTGTTCACAGAGTAGATGAGGATGTCATTGAGATAGACTATAACACAAACATCTAATAGATCAGCGAAGATGGTGTTGACAAACCGCTGGAAAGCTGCTGGAGCATTGGTGAGACCAAACGGCATGACTAGCCACTCATATGAGCCATAATGGGTCTGGAATGAAGTCTTCCATTCATCTCCCTCAGCAATGCAGACCAGATGGTATGCATGCCAGAGGTCGATTTTGGTATAGATCTTAGCTCGGCTTGAAGCATCTAGGAGGTCAGAGGTATGGGGAAGGGGATAGCAGTCTTTCTTTGTGATCTTGTTAAGTCCTTGAAAGTCAACGCAGAGGCGAAGGGAACCATCCTTCTTGCAGACAAAGAGGACTGGAGCGGTGTGGGTGGAAGAGGAGGGGCGAATGAACCCATTAGCTAGGTGTTCATCAAGGAACATCTGGAGTGACTCAAGCTCAGAGGTGGAGAGGGAGTACATGGTGCCCAATGGAGGAGATGTACCTTCTTCCAGGTTGATCCTGAGATCGTGTTCGTGGTGCAGAGCAAGCTTAGAAGCCCTGCTTTTGCTAAAGACATCCGCAAAGTCATGGTAGTCCGGAGGGACTCCAGAGAGATCAACAGGATCTGGAGTTGTGGAAGATGCATGGAGTTGGGTATCCTTGGGGCAGAGTTGCAGGCTAAACTGTAAGGAGCCCTGAAAGCAACAGGCCAATGCAAAGGCAGGTGCATTGATCAGTACAATGGGTGGAGCCTTGCAATCACAGAAACATGGTGGATCAGGGGGTGTGGGGTCAGCTGGAGAAGGTAAGTCTGGAGGCTGTGAGGTAGAGCTCAAAGTTGCTGGCAAAGTCTGTCCAGATGGGCAGAACAAGATACTGCTCAAAATCCAGTCAATCAACAGATTGTAGCAGGTGAGCCAGTTGTGTCCTAGCACAAGGGAACAGGATCCATCCAGTGGAGTAACGTAGAACGTTGTTGGAGTGATGTCACCAGTTTCAAAATGGATAGAGAGGTCAACAGCATGAGTAATGGTGGAGTTGGATGTTCCATCAAAGAGCTGGAGTTCAAGTGGAGGGACGGAGTATGGGGAAAGTCCGTGATCATTAACAAATAAGGTATCTATGAAACAATCGGACAATTCAAAGTCTATGAGTATGGGGAAGGTTGGGATGTCATAGGAAAGGACTGAGATGGTAGGCATGAGGGAGCAGGGATCTGAGAGAGCAGACCTCCTTAGGTGCACAGGCAGAGTCAATGCAACCTTGAGTCCATGCGGAGTCTACAAGGCTGCTGACTATTTTTTTGCCTCCATGCTAGAGGCCTCTGGTTTGACTTCCAGAGTTGTGGTCATAGCCACACAAGCCTTGGATGCCCAGGATGATGACTTCGGGCACTCTTTAGCCTTATGGCCGGCTTGACCACAGAACATGCACAGATTATTATCAAAGCAACGCTTTTGCTTGACCGCTGTGAGCTTGCCATCCTTATCTAGCTTGGACAACAAGTCGAGTTTGGGGGCTGTGGAGGTTCTGGAGTTGGAGTGACTGCTGGAGTTGGAGGCCTTAGAGTCTTTCACGGAACTCCTAGGCTTGGAGTCCGAGGTGGGAGCAGATGAAGACGGAGCTGTGGATGTAGTGGCCTTGGAATTACCATTTCTGGAGTTAGACCCAGAAACCTTGTTTGCCCTAGAAATCTCTTCCCTATATTCCCAATAGTGATGGTTGATCTGCTGCACTAAAGTGCAAAGGTTGTGGAGGTCGCTTGGTTTGCCAAGCTGAGACAACTCATCCTTGATGCAATCGGGAAGTCTGATGTAGAAACTGTGGCGGAGCGCTCCAGGACCCCATTCCTGGACTTGGCTCGCCAGGCAGTTCCACTGGACTACATAGTTGGAGATGTGTTGGGAATCCTTTATGTGGAGTTGCTCAAGCTGAGCCTCCACATCACCAATGGGATTGTGTGGACTGAAGTTAGACTGGAGTTCGTACAGGAATACTTCCCAGCTGGTCATCCAGAGCGGACGGAGCTCCAGAGGTTTGCTGCCAAGAAGATTTGGCTCAAAATATTCAAGGGCGACTCCCTTGAGATAGGACTGTGCGAAAGTGACTTTGGCACGATTATGGCGGAAAGACTTAGGATTGGCTTGGAAGTTCAACTTGCACTGAATGATGAAGGGATGGAGTTTCCGGGAATCCAGTCCATCAAACAGGTCTGACTCCCAGACTTTGGTTTTAGAAGTGTTGGAGGACTTATGCTGGAGTGCCTGCCAAGTCATGTCCTGGATGGCATTGGTGAGTTGGTTAAATGGTTCAAAAGCCAAGGGTACGTCATTGGGCTGCTGCTCATCATCATCATTGAAGGGATCACCTGGGTCTGAAGGATTGGATGGTTCTGAGGGATCAGTTGGAGGATCATCACCATCATCATCTCCAGGGATTGGAGGGGCTGGAGCATGAAGACCTTCTTCTCTGGGAACAGGATTGTCCTGGAGTTCACAGATTTGGGGGGAGGCAGGGCCCGTTTCCAGTAGCAGAGTGAGAGGAGAGTCAAAAGGACCAGAAGGAGTGGTGCGATGATGAGGTGCAGTGGAAATGGATGGGAAAGTTATGGGTCTAGCACTAAGGCTGTGGAAGTCACTAGGAATGGTGCAAGAGGAGCCAAAGACCAACTTGAGCCATTAACGGGATGTCTGGGTGTGCAACATAGTGAGTATGACGAGTACAAGTATGAGTTTGAATATACTGTCAAGTCTGGGTCCTCCAAACTAGTCCAACGATGTCCAAAATGGAGTTGCAATAGGAGGGTGAGGAAAGGATGGGTGGAATGGAGGGGGCAAGGATGTTTGGCACAGGACTTATGTGTCACACCCTTGTACTCGTTATCCTCAGAGTCAGAGGTCAGATAAGCACAGAGCTCGAGGTTGGAAGTGTGAGGAGGAGACTAATTTGATATTCAAACTGAAGTATGTACAAGTTGGAGTACCATATTTATACTACGGAGTCCAGATGGATTAGTAATGGAATGTGACAGGTTGTCAAAGGTGAAACAGAATGAGTAATAATATATCAAAGTTGAAGACAGGTTGAGGACATGCCCAAGACAGGTTGAAGACAAGTCAGAGACAGATGTCCAAGACAGGTCTGGGACAGGTCAGAGACAGATGTTGGGCTGTCATACTAAGTGAGACACCTGCTCAGAGGAACTAAGAATGAGAATAACTGAAGGAGATCATATAAATTGGGAATACGAGAGACGAGATAAAAGATATCTAGGAGATTGTACCAGAGATTGTACCAGAGATCATGCTGGAGAGTACCAGAGTACCAGAGTTGGAGCGGTATGTGACAGTATAGTGCATTATTCATACCTGACTCCCCCTCATACTGTATCCCAGACGTGTCAGGGGTTGCTGAGTCAGATTCCTCTTTTGGAAATTTATAGTTGCAAGATGCTTTGACTTGGCGTGATTGTGCATCATAGTATTTAATAGCCTTCAGGCCGTCCAGATATCCAAAAAATATATGTTTGATACTTTTAGAATCAAGTTTCAATGGGTTTATCCCTTCATTCATGATCCAGACAGAGCATCTGAATTCCTATAATTGGGATACATCCGGTCATTGATCAGACCATTTCTGTTCAGGCATTGAATCAGTGATTGCATATGTATATGATCTATTTTGTAGGTAGGCTGCATGTGTGACTACTTCAGGCCATAAAGACTTTGGAATATCCCATGCAAATATCATAGCATGTGATAATTCCAGTAGCATGCAATTAAATCTCTCAGCAATGCCATTTTGGGAAGGTGAGTAAGGTGCCATCAATTCAACCTGGATCCCGTGATCTTGACACTATATTAGTAAAGTCTTATTGACATATTCAGTACTGTTATCAGCCCGGAGACATTTGGGTTTAATATTCCAATGTGTCTCAATATAAGTTAAGTATTGTTGTACTTTTGTGGTGGTTTCATCTTTAGTTTTCATGAAATGTACTATACATTTTCAAGTACAGTCATCTATGAATGATACATAATATTTGATGCCACCAATGCCCTTGATACAGGCCAGTCCCCAGACATCAGTGTGGATTAATTCACCCATGTTCAGCTTGATTATCTGCCTCCTTTGGGAAAGGTGCATGTGACTGCTTAGCCTGTATACAGGCATCACAGTTGAAGGCTGGTGAATTCTTGTTGATATGGAATCCATCGACTAGATTTTTTGTAAATAAAGTTTTAAGATCTTTGAAGCTGACATGGCTGAATCTTTTATGTCAGGTTTGCCAACTCTGTAGAGTCTGGGCTGTATTCGCTCTGTCAGGCATTACTGTTTCTGCACTTAGATAATACATAGCATGTGTTTTATGGCCTTCAGCAAATATGCTGCTGTCTCAGCTAAGTAGGGTAATTTTCCCACTGCTGGTGACTGCTTGGCCACCTGCCTCATTGAGTTGCCCAATAGATAATATGTTATTCTTTATTGAGGGTGCATATAGGATGTCAGTCAGTGTAACTACAAATGGTTTATTATTAATGCAAGTATGCAATGTTATTGTCCTATGTCCTAGTGCTAATATGGACAATCCACCAATTCCTGTAATTTCCTTATTTGTATGCACAAAATCGGTGAGTGCATCTTGGTTATTTATGATGTGTGTTGTGGCACTGGTATCGGCTATCTATATGTAAAGGGAAACATGGGTCTCATTATTATCGCCCATACGCACATCAGCATCTGTAGCTACAAAGGCCATATCAGAATCTTCTGCAACATGTGCTTCATTTGCACCATCACTCTCCTTCACTTTCTGCTTCCCCTTTCTTTCCCTCATTTTCTTTCGTTCACCATATTTGGCACCGCTGGGTGTGTAACAGTTGTGTGTCGTGTGACCTAACTTCTGACAGTTACCACATTTAGGTTTTCCATGCCACCAGCACTGCCTTGTGGTGTGCCCAGTTTGGCTGCAGATGCCACAGGGGATTCTTTGAATTTGTTGTTGTTTTGGTCCATCCTCAATGTAATACACTTTATTTGAGTTGTTCTCTTTTGTAGATATGATGCCTGTTCATTGTTGTACTTCGTCTTGAATCAATGCCAGTAGTTCCTTTAAATTGATATGAACCTTGTTATCTAATCCCCTGTGGGAACTGAGATAGGTGGTGATGAAGCCATTCCAGGACTCTGGCAATGATGACACGAGAATGCTTCTGAACTCCGATTCCAGCATCACATTACCCAAGTTATAGAGCTGGACCCAATAGTGCTTCATCTTGGTTAGATGGTTGAGAATGTCTGTATCATCATCAATAATCCTATTGTACAACCTGTGTTGAATAGTGATAATTGTTAGTTCACCTAAGATCTCATGAACAGCCTTCAGGCTTTCCCACATGTCTGCTGCAGACTCGCACCCTGTTAGATGCATTGTCTGCTTGTCTCCCACACTATATGAAATCAACATCCAGGCTTTGTCATCTGTCTCTTGCCAAGGAGCCAACTCTTTGAGTTTGCCTGGCTTTGCAATTGGCTTGATCACATGATCATACACCTTATGTACTTTAAGTGTATTAGTCATGCATAATTTCCATGCTGACCAATTATTGTCCCTGAGTGGATTGATTTTATAGGATGACAGTGCTCCCAGATTGATAGTAGTAGTGGGTGCATGGTGAACCAGGTCAGCTGTCATTGAGTCAGACATCATGGTGAGAGTGCATTAAGAGAAAATACAATAAGTGCAGAATCCGTAAATAGTTTGCTTGCCTCTGTTACAAGCGCAGACCGGGGCTCATAACCTATTGTAGATTACGAGCGAGAGTAGTAGCGTAGCACATACGAGTAGCTTAGGTAAACTACTCGTTATATCACTGTGGGAAGAATGAATAATTGGTGGTCTCAGGGACTAGAACACGCCGGATCAATCAGGTGAGAGATCGGGGATAATGTGCTCTTTTTTGTTCAATCTCTGCTACATATCTTATATATGATCTGTAGCTATTTCATATTCTGATTAAGAGTGCACGGTCGGCCGCTCGGCTTGCTATCACGTGCATCGCCGTAGGTCCAACAACAACAATCCACGTGGTTTCGAGCCTCATACCTATATATATCATGCTAACGACTAGTACATGTAGGCGTTTCTGAACGAACAGCTTAGCAGGGAAATACAAATACCAAGTCAGGAAAAAGAAAAAGAGTGTCAAGGGGTACTAGCAGCGATCAATTGCTCCAGTTTCTCGACGTTCATTCCGGGAATCCTTGGTACAATCCTGTACCCAAAGGGAAGGGGGTGTCTGCACAATGCATCAGTACACCCCAGAACCAACGATAAGAACGACATCTGTCATGCGTGCTACTCACACCGCGTTCCCAGACGAAAACCTTGGCTCCACAGGAATCTCCATCCCGTTCTCGTCCAGGGGCTTCAAGATCGTGAACACGGCCAACACCTTGGCGATCACGGACCACACGGACGTGTTAGCAAAGTGCCTCCCAGCGCAGATCCGTCGACCGAATCCAAACACGAATTGCTCGACGTCATTGGGCTTGAGCGAACCGTCCTCGTTGAGGAATCGCTCGGGTGTGAACGCGTGCGGGTTGGGGTACCTAATTTCGTCGTGTGCCATCGCCCTGGAGTAATCGGATCGTCGAGGTGAGTGTGAAAGCATGTGTAATACACTGACCATATATTTGCGATGAGAATAGCTCCTGCAGTGGGTATCAGCAGGCGCTCAGTTATTGCAGGAGATGATCAGGTATCTACCCTTTGGAATATAGAATCCGCCGTACACGTCGTCATCCACAGAAGCATGCGGAACCGCTGAGTAGTTTAGGAGGACTCATTAACAAGGATTAATCATAGCAGGATCACTCACAAAGAGGGGCGACGGGGTTATATCTGAGTGTCTCTCGGAAGATAGCATCTACAAAAGGCAACAAAGGTCGATCGTCTATCGTCGGCAGTCTGCCCCTGCCCACCACGGTGTCGATCTGTGCTTGCGCTTTCTCCTGCGCTCCTGGGTTCAGCATCATCATGAGGAAAAACGTCATCAGGACCGAATCGGACTGTTTGATACCAACACCATTATTGATCATGATTACCATGGACACGTGTTGTGGTACACACCGTCTCCGATCCAGCTAAAAGTATGGTTGACGTGCATTAGATAAGGTTTCCGCGAGGCGTCTGAGAAACGTACCCAAGAACGCAGTCCCAGCAGCTTCCTTGAGCTCGGCCATCCACGATTCTTCCAACAGCACTCCTTTCTCTTCCATCCCTCGCAGCGCATCGTGCACCATCGACGGTGCGACGCTACCGCTTGACTAATATATACAATCGTTCAACGTGGCACAAGGCATGTGATAGGAAGGTGACTCATTACCAGTTTTTGAAGAGTATATTCGAGTGGCCGTTGGAGATATTGCTTCGTGAGCTCGCGTGCCATTGCCATATCCCTCTTGAACGACATCCCAGGGAACCATGACGGGAGATACAACACTTGAAATTGAGAAAAAGGCTCGCTTTGTGAGCATTAGACATGAAGAACTCGTAAACTCACGCCACGGAAACGCGCCAACCGTGAGCGCAATGTCGGGACGTATAACAGGCAAGATGATTTCCAGTACGTTGGCCACAATATCGATGAGTTCGTCCTTGCGAGACACTGGATCATAGTCGTACGTACTGTTCATGATAGTCGCTGCCGTGTATCTCGACGAAAACTTCAGTCGGGTCCGTTAACTGCCGCATATAATCCCATCCACTCACTCAAATACATGATCATTGAGTCGGTCGGGGGCATCGAACACTCGGCGGAGTAAGTGACATGCCTTGCGGTGTTGGATGGGCAAGAATCTGTGTACCGCTCCAAGACGAAACGTTTGATGGAAAAGACGCCGGTGCAATCGCCATCGATCTCCGTATGGTACAAATACCGAATTAAAACCTAGTCCAGACCTAGAGTAATGAGACGATCAGTAATGTAGACGGAAGTAAAGACTCTCACATGTCGCAGGTGATGAGGTATGGACGGTCCGAATAATTCCTGGATCGA
>JBBPUB010000042.1:0-48426 GCA_038094415.1 Xerocomus alliaceus | reverse complement strand
CTTAATCCATCGGGTGGCGTCATCTTGTTCGCCAGAGAAGTCGGCAGGGAGAGCGGCTTTAAGCTCGGTGCTGTGGGTGGACATGGGGGTGACTGGGGGTGGGGTCTGAGGGGGAAGCAGTGGAGTCAGGGGACGTGGGGGTACTACGGAGGTGCTAGGGCCTGGGTGCGATGGGGTTCCAAGGGGGGTGACAGAGGGTACACCAGGGAGTCGCCTGGGTCTAATGGCTGGGGATGCTGGGGGTGTGGAGTCCGATTCAGAATCAGAGTGTGCGCTGAAGCTCCTGGAAAATCGACGAAAGGGTCTGTGGGCTATGGTGACTTAGTGGGGTGCGTCCAGCTCTTAGATAAGAGGGACGTAGGGAGATTCTTGGTCTTTTGTTACGCGAGTAGCCAGAGTCTGCTACTGAAGAGACGAGGGGTACTTGGTGGACAAGGACTTGGGGGTTCTGGGGTGCTTGGGGACGAGGGACACGGTGCAGGTGTTGCAGCGGACTCAAGACTACGTATGATTGCGTAGACCAAGAATACTGACTACTGTACAAGGGCGCGGAATATAAAGGTAACAATGGAAGCGTATGGAACGTTGTGGAAGGTGGGGAAACTAAGCCGCTGTGGGAGAAGCGACTGCGGAGAGATAAGCGTCCCAGGATATCGGTAAGGATTACAAAGAAAGAAATGCTGCGGAACGTGGAGTCACCACCAGGATGAAGTAACGTTCTTCATACGAGAAGAAGAAAGGCGGAGAGTGCTGGGGGACGGTAATGCTAAGAAGAAAGATGAAGCGATGTAGGAATAAAATTGTAACAACTCTCAGAACAATCTCTGCCATCTCCTTATTTTTGGGAGTTGGCTGGTGACCAGTCTTACTTCCAGTCATCAATTCATTTAGTGCACAAAATAGATGGCTCACAAGGACCTTCTGGTGGTGCTGGCAGCCCTCTGCCTCCAGACCCTGGTGATGGTGGTGATGATAGTGATGGTGATGATGATCCAGACAATAACCCACCTGGTGACAACCCTAATCAACCTGATGACAATCTGGCCTCCAAATCTGAAGATGATGACCTCAATCATATACCACTGGCCTATGAACCATTTACACAGCTTGCTAACATGATCCAGGACATGACCAGAGTGGCCCTCAGGCATAATGGCAACTCCAATACCCCAAAGGCAAAGGTCCAAGAGTCAGATCTATTTGATGAAATGGATTCCAAAAAGCTCTGGCCTTTCATTGTTCAGTGCAAACTAAACTTTCAAGCAAATCTGAAGACCTATCACACAGATAGGATTAAGGTAACATTTGTGCAATCATATCTCAAGGGCGTAGCCCTAGACTACTTTGAACCAGACTTGCTTGGAACTGAACCCCTGCATCTCTGGCTGAAGTGGATGGATGACTAGCAGGCATTCTTATATAAACTGCAGTTCAACTTTGGACCTCATAATCCCATTGCTGACATAGAAGCTCAACTCAAGCAACTGCAGATGAAAGACTCATAATGTATCACTAAATATATTGTTAAGTGAAATCACCTGGTGAGCCAGGTCTGGGATTGGGGCCACAATGTGCTCTGCCAGAGTTTCTACATGGGACTTCTAGACTGGATCAAGGACAAGGTCTCTCATCTTGGCAAGCCTGACACTCTCACCAAACTCTATGAGATGGCCCAAAGAATAGATCATTGGTACTGGGAGCAAAAGAAGGAAATCTTCCAAGCAACCAAGCTAAGTGGTTTGAACTCTAAAGGCCACTCCAATAACAAATCTGCTATATTAACAACCTCAAGCAACAACAACTCCAGCATCTCTGACAAGCCCAAGAATGAATCCAAGTCCAAGGAATCCAACTCCTTGCCCTCCAGATTCTCTGAAGGTGGTAAGAATTCACCTAAAAACAAAGATGCTAACAATGCTGACAGCATCTCTGTCAAGTTGGGCAAGAACAGCAAGCTTCTTCTCAAGGAGCACCAACACCACCTTCACCAAGGTCTCTGCCTATTCTGCAGATAATCTGGGCACACTACCAAGGAGTGTCCAAAATCCAGCTCTAGAGCTTCAAAGGCTCACACTGCTGCAGCTACTCTAGCAAAAGCCTCAATGAGCTTTGCTTCTTCAGAGGTGAAAAAATAAAGTGTGATTTCCATAGAACTGCATGGTCTGGGAGTTGCATTATTCCTGATCATGCACCTTAGGAACTCTGTCTCAATGCATCTGCTTTTTTCAATCCTAATTCCCCTTAACCTATAGTATCCATTCTGACTCTTAATCTGTCCTCCATCTCATGTCTACTTGACTCTAGTTCTATCCACTGCTTCATAGATTCCACATTCATTAAAACCTACAAAATCCCTACAAACTCTGTTTTCCCACTTTTCCTCCATCTCTTTGACAGCTCCTCTACCTCTGACATCAATCCTGCTGTAGACCTTCTAATTCTCTTTCCATCTGGCAAAATCACCTCTGATATATTCTACATAATCTTGCTGGATCCCTCTTATGTGATAGTATTAGGACATAGCTGGCTCACCCACTATAACCCATCGATTGATTAAGTATTAGGCAGCATCACATTCCAGACTTCCATAGGTGGGGTGCCAACTCCAACATTAACCTTCAAGTCTTCTGAGTCAAACTCCATTTCTCTCCCTCTATCACCTGACAATCACCTTGCTCATTCTCTAGAGACTACATCCCCAGATTTGCCTAGAGCCCCCAGGCTTACATGCTCAGTGATCTTCTTTGTCAATACAGCTGCATTCAATTGTGCTTGCAAGTTGAAGGGCTTTGTTTCTGTCACTCTTTCCCTTTGAGATATCAACTCTGCTAAAGCTCACTTGGTCATAGTCTCCAATGCTTTAGAGATACCTCCAGACCTTTCTGGAGTTCCCTCAGAGTACCATGACTTTGTGAATGTCTTCAGCAAGAAAAAGGCAGATATGCTTCCTGAGCACTGCCTATTTAATCTAAAGATTGATCTCAAGGAAGGTATCAAACCTCTGATCAGTTGGCTCTACTTTCTTTTCTCCATAAAACAGGAGGCCCTTAAAGACTTCTTGGACAAACACCTCCACATTGGTTTCATCCAGTAGTCTACATAAAACAACAGAACCTGGATGGGGAAACTAGACTGGCCCTACTACAACTATTTTTAGAAAAGAAGATTAAAAGAGATACTAACTTGTTTTATTGAGGAAAGAGTTGAGAATGTGAGGACTTAGTAGTTGAGTTCTGGAAAGCATCAAGAGACTAGACTAGAGATCTACCCAGTGTTGTTCTTGGGGTTTATATACTACTCTAATGTTTGTACATGTATTGCTAACCCTAATACCTGATTAGGATATATGCTGTGCATATATGACTAAGGTAAGAGTCCATGTTGTAGCTATCCAATAGCAATAAAGGCATACTACAGCCTCTAGGGCTGAGGGAAGTGGAAATGACCAATATGTTTGATACTGCAGGTGGCAGATCAAATAGAAGAGAAGCTGCAGCAGTGGTAATTAAGTGGGCTGTGCCATAGCCATGCATAGCATGGAAATGAAAAGAATCACTTGGTGATTAAAAGGGTGTTGGCTACACACATTAGAAGATTAGAAAGACATGGTGATTACCATGGTAAAAGAATAGCCAAATGGGTTTAGATCTGATTGGGAAGAAGAGCAGAAGATAAGCACAATTAGACGAGATGAAAATGATAAGATAAGATCAAGCAAAAAGTATATGCTAAGTCTGTTATGATGAAGAGTCTACCAAAGACCATATATGAGACAGCAAGGATTGTCATACTATATCTCCACACACCACACCAGTGCTCTTCATTCACAAGAAGGATAGCTCCCTCCACCCCTGTGTTAACTTCCAAGGTCTGAATAAGATCACAAAGAAGGACCATTATCCACTACCCCATACCTTCAATCTTCTGGAAGCCCCTAGTAGTGCTAAGATATTCACCAAGCTTGATCTCCAGCATACATATCATTTAGTCTGTATTGCCACTGGAGATGAGTGGAAGACCTCCTTCCACACTCACTATGGATCCTATGAATGGTTGGTAATGCCCTTTGGTCTCACCAATACTCTAGCTGCCTTTCAGCACTTTGTCAACTCCATATTCACTGATATGTTGGATGTCTCCATTGTGATCTATTTTGACAATATTCTCATTTACTTCCAAGATATTGCCTTGTACTGCAAAAATGTCTAGGAAGTCCTCTAGTGTCTTTGTGCCAATGGCCTATACCTAAAGCCAGAGAAGTGCAAGTTCCATTTGAAGTCCATTGAGTACCTCAGTTATATCCTCTCTTCCTTTAGGCTCACTATGGCCCCAGACAAGGTTAAAGCAATTTAGGATTGGCTGGAGCCTTGTAAGGTTAAGGACATTCAGTCCTTCCTTGGCTTCTTCACCAACTTCTACTGTCACTTCATTCAAAACTACTTAGACATCATGATTCTACTCACAAGGCTTACTCATAAAGAAGTTTTCTAAAACTTCTCTGACAACTGTCACAAGTCCTTCACTTGACTGAAGGAAGCCTTCATCTCCACTCTAGTGTTAATCCACTGGACTCCAGATGCCCCCATTACTGTCAAAACTGACACCTCCAATTATGCCATCACTAGCACTCTATCTATCACTAGCTCTGACTCTGAACTCTATTCAATCACATTCTATTTCTGCACCCTTATAGGACTAGAGTTAAACTATGACACACATGACAAGAAGTTGTTGGCAATTTTTGAGGCATTTAGGAATTGGTGTTACTTTCTTAAAAGTTCTGAATCCCTAATCGATATTGTTACCAATCACAAGAACCTTGAGTATTTCTCCACTACTAAGCTTCTGATGCACCACCAGGCCCACTGGTTCAAATATCTCTGCCAATTCAATATGGCAATCCATTACTGGCCTGGTAAGCTCAGAGCCAAACCTGATGCATTAACTAGATGTTGGGACATCTACCCAAAAAAGGGGAATAAAGACTACACTCACATCAACCCCAACAATTTCCAGCCCATATTCACTCATGAACAGCTCACTGCATCTCTCCATGTGACTTACCTAGCTACTCCAATACTCTAGGCCTCACTCCTAGTTAATGTTGAGCAACTCTGCTCCAACATCCTCTTCTCTCTTTCCAATGATCCAGTTGCATCCCATATCCTCTTCTCTGAGTCTATTGATGACCCTCACTAGACAGTCAATCCTGAAGGATTCCTACTCTGGGACAATCACATCTATGTCTCTGAAGCTAAAGATCTTCAACTCTGGATTCTCCATTACTTCCATAATCACTCTGCTGTAGGTCATTTTGGCCAGAACCACACCTTGGAACTCATTCACCATGAGTATACTTGGCCAGGCATCTGCACCTTCATTAAGGACTATGTTGATTCTTGTACATCCTATGCCCACACCAAGGTTTCAAGGCACCAGCCTTATAAACTCCTCAAGCAGCTACCAATTCTAAAGAAACTATAAAACTCCATCTTCATGGATTTCATTAAACAGCTTCCCCCTTCAAAAGGTTATACAGCAATCCTAGTAGTTATTAATTGGTTGTCTAAACAATCAATCTTCATTCCAACTCATGATACCATCACCTCCACTAACCTAGCTAAATTGTTCCTGATCAACATGTTCAGTAAGCATGGAGTTCCTGCCCATGTCACCTCTGACTAGGGCTCCAAGTTTGTATCACACTTCTTCTGGTCTCTAGACAAAGCTCTCAATATATGTCTTTATTTTACCTCCAGATATCATTCAGAGGGGGATGGTCAAACCAAACACACTAATCAAACCCTCAAGCAATACCTTTAGATTTACTATAACTATCAGCAGGACAATTGGTCAGAACTCCTCCCTTTTGCTGAATTCACATACAACAATGCTCCAAGTGCTACTATCAAAGTATCCCTGTTCTTCACTAATAAGGACTATCACCCAAATCTATCTATCAACTCCAATCATAACCTTACCTCATCCATAGCCAAAGCTTATGTTACGGACTTGGACCAACTCTATGATTTCCTCCAGTTGAAGATGGCTGAAGCCCAGAAGCATTATTAGGGATCTGCTGACGCTAAATGGAGTCCAGCCCCAGACTTCAAGATTGGTGACCAAGTGTATGTGAAGGCCAAGTACTTCCAGTCTACATAACCATCCAAAAAACTATCCAAGAAGAATCTAGGTCCATTTCCAATTATCGCTAAGCCTGGTTCTCATTCCTTCACCTTACAATTACCTGACACTATGCATTCCATACATCCAGTTTTTTATGTCTCTTAATTAGAAGTTTTTACTTCAAACAGTATATCAAATCATGTCCAACCACCACCACCTCCAGTTGAGGTTGATGGTGAGCCAGAGTATGAGATTGCAGAGATTTTGGACTCCAAAATCAATTGAAGAAGGTGTTACTACCAACTCCTGTACCTGGTTCAATGGTTGGGCTATGAGGGAACTGATGACAAGACCTTCTGGCTACTTGCTATAGAGTTGGGAAATGCAAGGGACCTTGTTTCAAACTTTCATGAGAAGTACCTAAACAAGCCCAGGCCACTACCCACCTAACATCATACAACTCCAAGGTTCCTTTTCCCTTCCATTCTGTTTCTTTTCTTTCTTTCTGTTTTTCCTTCTGTTCCAACTTCATTCCATTTCTTCATTCAACTCCATTGCTAATTATACAAGTCCAAAAAAACTAATGCTATGCTATGGAGGCAAAGGTGGCAACATACTAAACTCCTTGTAGTCCTCCCTCAGCCTCTCCAGCTCTCCTGCTGCCTCCACTATGTTCTCATCCCTCATCTTCTTCTCTAGTTTATTGAATGCCTCCACCTCCTTAAGCTTCACAAGCCAGTGGAGCAGGTAGGTCTGGGTCTGAACATGGTTGTTCAATGACTGGATTGCCAGCTCAATGCCCCAAAGGGTGCACTTAATGCCACTCTCCCCACTTAGCCCTGCCTTTGTCTTTATGTCCTCACACACCTTCTTGCACAGTCTTGGGTCTTCTTCTGCCCCCATCATATATCTCTGCTTCATTGCAGGCTTTTTCATCAAGGGCTTTTCTGACGTCTCACCATTTTCAGGGTGTACACACTTTGCCTTTGCCTCTTGACAGGCAATGCAAGATTTGGACTTGTTTGTGCCCATCTCACATAGCTCATCCCTCAACTCACACTGGTTGTACAGTGGTGGCACCTTCCTCTTGTCTTTGTCCATGGTCTGCACAATCTAAACTTGCTTGGCCTAACAACAAATTAGTGATATCTGTAGTCATATAATGTAGCCACTCACTCTTTTCTTGGCCACCTCCACCACTTTCTTGCACCTCTGTTCTATCACCTCTGCTTGCCTTTTCTCCTCTGCTGCTCATGCCTCTACCTCAGCCTTCTTTTGCACTGCCTCCTTGGCCTTTCTCTTTGCCTCTTCCCATTGTCACCCTTGCTCTGCAGCCTTTACAACTATGGTCATGTTGTCATTGTCAATTTTTTTCTAGATGTCTCCCCAGGTCCATTTGGTGATCTTCAATAGCAGGAAGGGGAGGTTGGATGTGGAAGTCATAATTGATAATGATGGAAGAAAAACAAAAACTAGTTGCATGTTATTCAGGCTTATATATTTAGCCATAAAATTCAGACTTCGACCAACAATCAACAGAGTTATGTGGATCAACCAAACTCCACCACACATCTTCACACCAACTCCACATCTACACTCCATACTTTACTCAGCCACATGGCCTGCAAGAGTTCAGACCTAAAAGGGAGATACTGTCATATCCTGGACTTCAACTCTGGTCAGCATAGCACAACTCCGGCATGATCTACTCAGGAGGGCATTCCTTACCTTCAGACTGTTAACAGCTAGAATCCACACAGCTAGAGTTCACTGTTAGAAACTATTATATTGAGATAGTGCTAAGTACACATTACCTGGAGTTCACTGTTAGAAACTGGAAATTGCAAACAGTGAACTTCAAGGCTTGTACAGAGCATGGTAACAACATCTACAAATATAAATAATCAACCATATTTAGATTAAGCAGTGTTTATACTCTAAATGGTAAAAATGTGTAATCAATAACTATAACACTATTTATCCAGTCATTGTGCAATCAATAACTGTAACACTCCCCCCTGATTCCACATTTCTCCCAATTAACTAATTTTATCAAGTCCAAACATTCTACAGAATTGTTCTACCTTAACTTGAGGCAATGCCTTTGTTAATAGATCAGCAGGCATCTCTGCTGTTGGAACAAATGAGGGTGAAATGATGCCCTTGTCCACAACATCTCATAGCCAGTACCAGCACAAATCCAAGTGTTTCATTCTTCCATGATGCTTTGGATGCTTTGCAATCTGAATTGCAGACTGATTGTCCATATGCAGAGTTGATGCTCTATTGACTTCAAATCCAAGCTCCTGCATCAGTTTGTGCATCCAGACTATTTCCTTGCCTACCTCACATGCAGCAACATACTTTGCTTCAGTTGTGGACAGAGCAACAATGGGCTGGCACTTTGACATCCAGGAAACAATACCTATACCAATCTTGACCACATATGCACTAGTAGAGCAACCAGAATCCTTGCATCCACCATGGTTGGCATTAGAGAAGATCCTAAATGGTTCAGAGACTGATGAATCTGGGGAATAGATGATCCCATAGCTCATAGTGCCCTTGATGTAGTGAAACAAGTGCTTAATCACATTCCAATATGCAACACCTGGATCTGATGTGAAGAATGCAAGCTGGCCAATAGCAAATGCAATGTCAGGGCAAGTTGTGCAAGATAGATACTACAGAGAACCAATGGCACCTCCATAGTCAATAGATCACATGAAATTGTGCTCCTCAGTGGTTCTAGGGCTCTGATTGCATGACAGACACAAACCAGGTTCCATAGAAGTGGTAACTGGCTTGCAATCACTCACATTGAAGTGAGACAGCATATCTATGCAATACTGCTGCTGGGAGATAGTGAGGGAGTGCTTGGATCAATTTTGATCAATCTTGATGCCCAGGATCTCAGTGGTAGTTCCCAAATCATGCAATTTGAAGTGTTTGTGCAGATCAGTGATGGCCTGCTTGATTACATCCAGAGATTTTGATGCAAATGTCATATCATCCACAAACACTGGAAGAATGATCTGGACATCATTGCACACATAGATATATATAGCAGCATCAGAATATGTCTATGTGAAGTCCATGGACTCAAGAGTGGTATGCATCTTGCAGTTCCAGCAATTTCCACTCTGTTTGGTGCCATATAGTGCTTTCTGAAGCAAGCAAACAGTATCTCTTGGGTTTTCCTCTGCAAATCCTTCTGGCTGCTCCATATACACATCATAGTCCATTTCTCCATTGAGATATGCATTGGAGACATCAACAGACCAGAGATGGAGATCATGGATTGCTGCAAGAGCTAGAATGACTCTGAGAGTGGGCAAGCACACAGTAGAAGCAAACACCTCAAGATATTCAAATCCTGAATGCTGGAAGAAGCCTTGTGTGACTAAATGGCCCTTGTATTGCTCAAATGAGCCAACAGCATGATATTTCTTTGTAAATACCCAGTGGGATCCAATAACTGGGCGATTCTTTGATCTGGGCACCAGTTTCCATGTGCTATTCAAGTTATGGGCTGCCAATTCATCCAGAGCAGCCTGGGTCCACTCCTAAGCATCATCTTGCTTCATTGCATCTTTATATGACCTGGGATGCAGTGTATTGGCACTGAAACAAGCAGCCATGTCTGCTTCTTCATCAAAATCATCAGAGTCATCAATCAGCTGTGCAGGACTGAGTTTCCACCATTCCCTGGGTGGTTGATGATTTCTGTGTGGCATTCTAGCTCCAATTCCAATGGGACTAGCTGGTCTGACTGGCTTAGGACTCAGAAGTGGTTGTGGGGTGACTGGATTATTAATTAGAGGTATTGGAGCAGGACAAGGTGTATGGGGTTCTGCATTCTACACTGCATTAGGATCAGGTGCCCTCCCAGGATGTGAAACACCAGGAATTGAGGGAAGCTCATTTTCATCATTTCCAATGTATGATGTGATGTAAGGAGTATTAGGCTTGTCAGTCACACTTGGCCTATTGTCTGTCATGCTTTGCCTAGTGTCTGTTACTCCTAATGATTTGTCCATCATGCTTGGAGTGGTGTCAGTCACGCCACTATGGGTAGTCCTTTCATCAAAATCTGCATGTTCTAAGATGATTGTGTGCTTTGTTGTTGGGTTGTAGAACTTCCAACCCTTGTAGCCATCATAATAGCCAATAAACACACATTTCTCATAATGTGGTTGCAGTGCAGCTCTTTTGTCCTTTTGAATGTGCACATAGGCAGTGCAGCCCCAGACCCAGAAGTGGGAAACATCAGGTTTCCATCCATGCCAGAGTTTGTATGGTGTTGCACTTTGCAGAGCTACAGTAGGGCATCTATTCCACACATGGACCAGTGCTGCAAGTGCTTCACCTCAGAATGCCATTGCAAGACCAGATTCCTTCAACATGGCTGTAATGCACTTAGATAGGACTCTATTTGTGCATTCTGCCACCCCATTCTGCTGTGGGTGAGCTTGGACAGTGTGCTGGTGCTCTATGCCACATTCATTGGTGAAATTGAGCATGGCATTGCTCATATATTCCCCTTTCTTGTCATCTCACAGGGTCTTGATTTTGTGCTCTGTCTGGTTCTCTGCAAATGCCTTAAATTGCTTAAATGCACTAAAAACATCTGATTTGGCATGAATTGGCAGCACAAAGCAGTATCTTGAGTAATCATCAATGAAAGTGACCCAGTAGTGAAATCCAGAGAATGTGTGATAGGGAACCTTATGTACATCTGAATGCACAAGTTCCAGAGGCCTGAAAGCATGAGTTTGTGAGCTAGGGAATGGATTGGCATGCATCTTGCCAGCAAGATATGGTTCATAGATGAAATCAGGCAGAGATTTGTTGTCTAGCTTCATATCAGTCACCAAATTACACTTATGGAGTGATTTCACATCAATTGCATTGTGATGTGCAAATCTGCAATGCCAGAGGGACAGATCCAGTGAACAGTGGTTGCAGGATGTGCATACTCAGTAACTGCCTCAGTTTCATCATCTAGGAATGCTGCATTGTTGCTATTAATTGTTGCAACAAAAAGTGGTGGTCCAGGAGCTTGAGAGAAGGTCATGTGAATTGCATTGATGTGGACAATAAAGGATGAATTTCAAGTGAGATATAGGACAGATAGCAGATTATTGCATAGCTCTGGCACATATAGGACATTGCTAAACTCAACTTGTCTACACCTCTTCTCATTTATAATAGGACAGAATACTATAGATCCCACCCCAGCTGAATAGACCACTGTATTGTCTGCTAGCTTAATTGGGACACGTTTTGGTGTATAATTGCACAACCAGTGGTAATGTGGGGTCATATGAGAAGTGACCCCCAAGTCTGCATTCCATTCATGGTCAGCATCCAGTTGGAGCAGTGAAAAGGGATCAGAGGGATCACTGGAATAAAGACTTGCACTTCTGGCCTTCTTCACCACCTCTGTTGTTTTTGAGGCTGGTTTTGCAGACTGAGACTGGTCCACTTTTCTGTCCTTTGGCTTCTAGAACTTGTAGTGGTTCTTTACATGCTGCAATGCATGGCAAATGCACTGGCAGTGCCCTGGCTTCTCACAGAATGAGCAGGGTGAGTTGGAGATGCATCTGCACCCAGATGTGGTAATAGAGAGTGAAGTGACTGATGGCATGAATAACGCAACATCAGGACACAGTCTACAGTTGATCTCCTTAGTCTGGAAGGCTGCTTTGACCTTGTCTTTATTCAGGTCTGTGAAGAGTATTAGGGATAAGATAAATGAGGAGAATTCAGGTCCAAGGGCTCAAATCATGGCCATATAGGCCAATTCATCATCCAGGGTCTTCATATTGAAGTTGCTGCTGTGCAAATCCTGGATTCTGGCCATGGACTCCTCAACTCTGGCAGCTAGGGCTAGAAGAGACTCTTCAGGGTGCTTTCTGATGCTGAAGAACTCATCATATGCTACAAAGCAGTGGCTGGCCTTCTATTGCATGAAAGCCTTCTTGAGCACTGCCCAGGCCTTGGTAGGGTTGTCCTGGTTTGCTCTGATATGAACTCTCTGATCTGGAGCAACATTGAGCATCAGCTCACCAGCTGCCTTGTCCTGCTTGATGTCCCAAGCAGTTTGCTCAGGACCAGGTGTGGTAGGGCAGAGTTCTTTGCCATCCACAAGTTGTCAGAGGCCTTTAGAGCAAAGGAGGACCTTCATTTCTTCACTCCAAGTGATGTAGTTGGAGCCATTGAGAGGCAAAATGTGGTGGTGGTGGTTTTCAGAGGACATGGTGAGGTGAAGTAGATAGAATGGGTGAGAAAGCACAGAGTTTCAACAGTTGGTCCAAGAGGTGGAAAATTTTCATTGGCAAAGAAGCACAACACAATAGTGAATAGTGCACAGTTAAAGTGCAGGGCTCATAACCTATTAACAGCTGGAATCCACACAGCTGGAGTTCACTATTAGAAACTATTATATTGAGATAGTGCTAAGTACATATTACCTGGAGTTCACTGTTAGAAACTGGGAATTGCAAATAGTGAACTCTGAGGCTTGTACAGAGCATGGTAACAACATCTACAAACATAAATAATCAACCATATTCAGGTTGAGCAGTGCTTATACTCTAAATGGTAAAAATGCATAATCAATAACTATAACACTATCTATCCAGTCATTGTGCAATCAATAACTGTAACACAGACTTCATTCACTATAGTACTCCTTGTTATCCTTATCTTACATCTTCTTTAGTATTAGTTCCACAGTCTCCATTCTTCATCACTTAGAGTTCATTATGGAGCATAGCTCCAGTGACTGCTAATACTGGTCACAGCTACAGACTTTGTATTACCAGACTCCATCCTATGCACTCCATTCTAGTGGCATTTCTCAGTAATATATATATTCTGTACAATTCTGCTGTATTCTCCTCAGTACAAATATCAACTAAGTTTCCTCCACCTCCTCTAGTCTTTTTCCCTTGGTTCTCCACCCTTACCTCTGTCCCAACAAGGACTGGACTAGAGCAAGAGTGCAACACATATGTCCTGCACTAAGTCCTCACACTCCTAAGTCCATCCCATTACTACCTCCATCCAAACTTCAATCCACCTCTGCACTAACCTTTGAACTTCTGCCCCACTAGCTTGGACTTATCCAGAATAACCTTCCAGAGGGATCAGACTTGACAGAAGTATGGGAGCTTTTGTGATGATCCTTGCCATCTCATATATGGTCTCTGATAGACTCTTCATCACAACAGACTTAGCATATACTTTTTTGCTTGATTTTATCTTATCTTTCATGACTAATCTGATCGTGCTTATCTTCTGCTCTTTTTCCCAATCAGATCTATCTCCATTTGGCTATTCTTTGACACAGTCATTACTGTGTTCCTTCTAGACTTCTAACGCGTGTAGCCAACACCCTTTTAATCACTGCGTGATTCTTTTCATTTCCGAGCTGTGCATGGCTATGGCATAGCCCAGTTCATTACTGCTGCTGCGGCTTCTCTTCCATTTGATCTGCCACCTGCAGTATCAAACATGTTACTCATTTCCACTCCCCTCAGCCCTAGAGGCTGTGGTACACCTTTATTGCTATTGGATAGCTACAACATAGACTCTTACCTTAGTCGTCACCCTACTGTGTAGGCATAGCATTCTACCTAATCAGGTATTAGGGTTAGACAAACATGTACAAATAGTATAGTAGTATATAAACCCCAAGGATGATGCTGGGTAGATCCCCAGTCTAGTCTCTTGGTCTTTACCTGAACTCGACTACTAAGCCTCAAGTCTCATCAAACTCTCTACTAACCATAGTGAGTTAGTACTTCCTTTTTCTTTTTAGCTGATAGTTGTAGTAGAGCTGGTCTACATTTCCAAGAGGGTTCAGCTGTTTCAGCTTTAGGAGAGAATTGTGGTGGAGTGGGGCAAGATTGAGGTTAAGGAGTGTGAAAGATTGATTAAAAGTATGCCTAAAAGATTAGAGGCAGTGATAAGGGCCAAAGGAGGGCCCACTAAATACTAAAAGTCTAGATCTGAAATGATGCTCAAATAAGTGTCCCAATGATATGTCATTTTAAAATGGCTATATCTTGGTGCCATAACAACCAAATCACATGATCTAAGTGGTGTTAGAATGTCAAGAGCAAGTACTATCTTTAATCCTGCAAGTGTTTGATCTTGTTTGTCCCATATCTTTGACAATTGATTCATTTGTCCAAAATGACCCAATATTGGGACACTTTTTTAAGCCACTGTATTGTGATATATGAGGGTCTACTGAACAAACTGCTACTAGCTCATCAGAGACATCAGAAGCTGCTGGAGCATGCTTCCTGATCTTATCCTCAAGGCTTTCTACAGCCAAATGTCCTTTGTCTGATATTAGCCCTTCAAGTGATATTGTCACCTTCTTTTTTCCCTTCTTCTTCAACTTCTTAATATCAGATCTTGATCCCTCTTGTTTAACAGGAGACAGTTCCCTAGCCTCAGAGAGTGAGATGGTGAGAGCAGAACTGAAAGGGCTATGGATTATCTAAACACATCCCATCATCTTCTTCATTCTTATCTCCCTATCTGGCATGTGCTTCATCCAAAGCAAAGTCTTCTTCATCCATTTTATAGTCCAGATGATTAACAAAGGCTTCACAAGAATCTATGTCAGAAATGTCAGTGGGATTGGAGATTATCTGGTGTTTCCCAATAAAGGCATATGCAGCATTTTCCACTTTATAAGCCTGAGCTTGTCCTTTACCTTTGTGGTATCTATTATACCTTTGTTGCTTCTTTTAACTATTGCTAGTGGGCAGATTTAGTGCTTGATTGGGTAAATTTATCTAAGGCTGCAAACAATGCTGAGAAGCTCCTTCTCAATTGTAAGGCTGAGATCCTTGGTGCAAAGAGTGGTTCCTGTTAGGGTTCCAACTGCTCTTAGGTGGTCCCTTGTGTATAACAGCTGTTCAGTTGACCTATGAAGGTCCAGCCTATTGATTAGACTACACCTGTGAAATTCTAGAAGCTAGAGGTCTTCTGGTAGAGCACAAGTTGACTTCTACTAGTATTTTTCTAGTGATAAGGTCTAGCATAAAGTTTGTGGGCTCTACAGTGGATACTACAGTGGAGGCAAGGTTGAAGTAATTATCTAGAAGTCAGGAAAGAAAAAACATGATGTGGAATAATTCTGGGAGATTAAGGCCAGCCCAAGTGAGCTGTTTGAAGGATGTGATTGTTCTATTGATATCCTTACTAATATAATGAGGTCTAATGGTGAGTCTAGAGATCTTGTAAAAGATATGAAACTGGCCAGCAAGGCCAACAGTCCCAAAGAGTGTCTTGATGTAGTTCCAAAGGTGTTTAGCCATTGAGACTGGGTTGGCTAGATCTGCATAGGTCCAGTCCATATTCTAAAGCATGAAATCTTAAATGAGGTTAGATATAAACTCATTGACTCATCAATCAAGTAGCTTTCATTTCTCTTATTTGGATACTATGGTCATATAACCATAGAGAATGTCACCATTGACTATTCCCCAAATAGAGAATGATTCAAGAATGCAACACATACAAATAGATCAGATGGGATAGTTAGTCTGTCCTTCAAGGACAGTGATACAATGAAGAGTCTGGTTATCAATCTTGAGCTCAGTAGAGGTGGGAAGGAAAGTGGCCATTGTATCTGTTTAGGATAAGAGAAGATCTGAAAAGACATCATCAGCAATAAAGTTGTGATAAACAGTATGAATGATAGAAAAATCAACAAAAGAATCTGAAGTAAAAGATCTAGTGCCATGTGAATCAGTAGGTATCAGCAACTGTAATGGTGATTGGAACCCTCTACATTGTAACTATAGTAAGCATCTATAATGTTTCTTAGAATATCCTTGAATGCAATTGAACCAAAAGGTCTTTCACTTCTCCTTTGGAGTTTGTGTCTCCCCTGTTGACACTGGAAGATACCAAAAAGAAAGGGGATTGTGGTGATTGCTTAGGAATTGATTTCATTGCAACTCCTTAAAGTAATGAGGATTCTCAATGACTGTGTCACTGAGATAACCATGTTTCACACAAATTTCCAGTTCACTACAAGAGTAATAAGGAGTAAATATATAGTTTAAAGAATACCCAGAATTTAACTCTAAGAAATTGATATAAGAAGGTTCCAAATCACTATTGTAACAGTAGTCAATACATTCAGATAAAGGCCATAAGGAAGGTATAGTGAAAGAGTAAAGGGACTTAGTGCTAGCATTAAAGCCTTCTACATGCTTCTTCTTCTTGAGCAGCTACTCAAGGTACTCTTTCTCCCCTAATTCTTCCTGCAAGAGCTTGATATACTACTACAGCAATATTGGGGCCATCAGCTTCTGCTTGATGGATTAGACACTGCAGCCATCATTGTTGATGATAGCCTGGCTCATGATGAAAATTGCACTAATATCATCTGTCAAAGGCAATGTTTCAAACATCTTGGAAGGGGACTTCATTAGGGCCATACTGGATGGAATCATAACCATCTTTGTTATAGTGAGCAAAACAAGGGATGTTTAGAGGGTCATTGCTATTAGAGTTAAGGAAATCAAAAAGACGAACATTTTCAGGATTAGAGGGAAACTGCTCTCTGCACAATACTTTTCAGCCCATAAAGTGGACTCTTGTTCTAGGTAATGGTTCATTTTGTTTGTAACTCCAGAATGGGGCCCATTCTGTGCCTAAGTAAGTGGAGAAGAGAAACTCCCCTTGATACATGAATAAGTTTACATGATATCATATCTCTGTCCATGTTTCAATCAGTGTGATTATAAAGGGGTCAACTAGGCAGTGAGTGTGAGTGGTCTAAACAAAGTGGAGATGGGAATATGTGCCTGTCTGAATAAAAATGTTGTAGACCCTATTAACAATGTCACTGTACATATTAATGATGGGACATTCCATCAGTTCATCCTAAGCCTCTTAAGGATTCTTGACCTTAAGTCAGCCTTAGAATACAGCTATATGGTAAGCCTAATGGTTGATGTCCCTTAGGATGTTTCTTGCCCAGATTCCCCATGGATCCATGATGTCTGGTTCTGCCAAAGGCAATTTGATTACCTTGCAGTCCCAGTCATTGAGAAAAGCTGCACACTGAAAGTTGTCTTTCAATGGCTGAGGTGCTTGGGAATTGAGTTGGGCAATCTGGTTGCTGATGTGATGGTGAAAATAGTGATGTGCTGACATTATATGGAGGTGGTGGTGATTGAATGGAAGTGATAGAGGCAGGAGTAGAAGGAGTTTCTGAACATACAGAAGAAGAAGCTCTTGATGATGGTGTAAATGATGTGAGAGGAACATTGATAATGTGCAAGAGCAGATGTTTAGCAGGTGTGGTTCAAGGGAAGTATGAAGCGATTTGTGGGCTTTGTGGTCTGTCTTTTATAATGATAGATACAGACTCCACTCAAATTTTGGAAAAATCTTCATCTATCAATGAGATAATATCTGGGTCCATCATGGAAGAGCTATCAGAGGATGAGGAAACTGGGTCAATCTGAGCTATGGATGATGGTTCTGGAACATAAAGAGTTTCATAAGTTCCAGGTTCCTGTTTTGATAAACTTTTAAAAAGAATAAAGTTCTGTCTTCTATAATACTTGATCTATGTCACATACCACTCCAACTCCAGTACTTCAGTACTCTCCAGTATAATCTCTGAAATAATCTTCAGTACAATCTCCTAGATATCCCTTATCTTGTCTCTTGTATTCTCAATTCATATGTGTTGGAATTTATGATTTTATATTATCTAATTCTTATTCTAATCATAATTCTTCTAGACTGTGTCCCATGACTTTCATGTGATCTATTCCAGAACATGGTCTATTTCCACTATTTATTGTTATAACATCATAGATAAGAGTTCTTATTGCTATTTGTTAACTATACTAATATCTTGATACTTATTCCATAACATTTCATATCATTCTCTGGTACTTACCAGTTTTATCCTTACTATACATATGTACAAATGTATCTTCTACAGTATATAAGAGCTAGATAGTGAGCTATGCTAAAGCAGCCCAGTACTCATACACACATATCTCTTCTATTGAGTTCTACTCCAGAATATCTATCTCTTCATATCCTCTCTTGATTGCCACTCCAATTCTCAATCCAACCAAGTAAGTTTTCTACTTGGTTTTAATACCTCTTCTCCCTGTGTGCATCAAGATAGCCTTGCTACTTCAATAGGTTATGAGCCCTACCTTGACATAGAAGGATGTTATTTGAATTCATGATGCCTTTTATCATCATGCATGAGAATTGGTGGCTTGCAGGACTTATCATAGTCTCACAACTTGTAGCATCTGCTATGGGAGCCATGCTGGGAAACCCTGAGAATATGTTTTAGAGATATGTCTTTTTTAGGACAGTTTTTGGATATGTAACCTTTTTTCTTCAGGAGAATGGACACATATGGACACTCATAATGAGTTCCACCAATGGTACTAATTCCTGGCATATGACCATATGCCTGGAACACCAGGTGGTCACCCCTAATTCACAACCTTCTTTCCACTTTCCTAGATTTCTAGATATGTCAGAACCATTCCTTTTGGTGGACTTTGAACTGCCATGCTCTTTGTGTGGTAGACCTATGGAACAAGGCCAGATCTGTAACAACTAGCATTCTCCAGTTTTACAGACATCTCCAGAAGAAATCAAATATTACAGGAGATAGAACTTTATCCTTTTCAGGAATTTATCAAAATGGGGACCTGGAACTTATGAAACACTTTGTGTTCCAGAACCATTATCTGCAGCTTGAATTGATCCAGTTTCCTCATTCTCTGACAGTTCTCCCATAGTAGATCTGAACATTATTTCATTGACAGATAAAGATTTTGTTAAAATTTGAGCAGAGTCTATATCTGTCCTTATAGAAGACAGACTGATGAGCCAGCTGCTCCATCATTCTTCCCTCAAACTCTTCATAGACAACCACTGCCTCACATCATTGACGTCCCTCTCATACTGTCCACACTATCATTAAGAGACTCTTCTCCCATACGTTTGAATACTTCATCAACACCTCCTTTCATTACCTCTATATGTTCTCCACCACCTCCATACAATGTTGATGCATTAGTGCCTCCATTACCATCTCAATCATCATCTAAGCAACCAGATTGCCTGACTCCATTTCCAAGCACCTCTGCTGTTGAAAGACAATTTTCAATGTACTGCCTTCCTCAATGACTGGGATTAAGAAATAATCAAGCTGCCTCTTGCAGGACTGGACATTGTTACAGTTTTATTCCTTCATCATTTCATTTTTCTTCTTAGCTTCACCATTCCGCAATATTAACCACCGTTCTTCTTTGAGTACGTAGAACGTTACTTCATCCTGGTGATGACTCCACGTTCTGCAGCATTTATTCCTTTGTAATCTTCATATCTTTTACCGTTACTCTGGGATGCTTACCTCTCTGCAGTCACTTCTCTCACAGTGGCTTAGTATCTCCATTTTTCTTCACCTTCCACTAGATTCTATCATTGTCTTTATATTCAGCACCCTGTATCATTAGTCTACATTCTTGGTCTATGCAATCCATGTAACCTTGAGTCTGCTGCAGTCTTTGCACCATGCACCTTCAAGTTTCCCCAGCACCTTCGAGTTCCCCAGCACCTTCAAGTTCTCCAGTACCTAGTTGCTCCTTGTATCCTTCACCATTAACCAGCAAGCTCAGGCTACTCGTGTAACAAAAGACCAAGAATCTCCCTATGTCCCTCTTATCTAAGAGTCGGACACACCCCACTGAATCACCATAGCCCACAGACCCTCCCATCAAACCCCTAGACTCTTCTCTGCCCATTCAGATGAAGAGGACTCTACACCCCCAGTGTTCCCAGCCATTAGACCCAGGCGATTCCCTGGGTTACCCTCTACTACCCCTACAGGAATCCTACATTACCCAGGCCCCAGTACCCCTCTAGCACCCCCGTGCCCATTGACCCCACTGTTCCCCACTCGCACCCCGTCCCTAGTCACCCCCATGTCCACTCACACCACCGAGCTTAAGGCAGCTCTCCCTGCCAACCTCTCTGGCAAATAAGATGACACCACTTGCTGGATCAAGGCCATGAAGGCCTACTTCTCCATTAATGCGACCCTTTATACCAGCAATGAGACTAAAATCATGACCACGCTGAACAAGCTCAGTAAAGGCAGAGCCATCCCCTTCTCCAAACTTTGGTATGATAAGCTTGCAGACCCTAACACCGCTGCCACAGAAAAGACCTTTGACAAGTTTGTAGAAAATTTTGAAGGAACTTTCTTTCCCTTTAACACCAAGGCCACCACCCACCTCGCCTTGTCAAAACTCATCCAGAAATCTTTCTGTAAGCCCAACAGAGAGATAGATGATGGTTTTCAAAAATACATCACCAAGTTCCAGAACTTAGCCACCCGAGCTGGGATTACTGACCATGCCATGCTCATCGATGCCTTCTCTCTAGGCATTGATCAACAGATTGCTATCATGGTCCTCTCTATGGACAAAGTCCCTGTCCTCATCGCAGATTGGCTGGACAAAGCCAAAGTTTTTCACACACAGATTGCCTGCATTGAAGCATTAAAAAAGGGAAAACCTACCCCTTCCCTCCCTAGAACCCCCAGAGATCCAAATGCTATGGATGTTGACACAGTTCAACTCACTAGACTAAGCCCCCAGGAACAGGCCAAATGTATCAAAGAAGGACAATGTTTCCATTGCTGTTGCACTGGCCACAATACCACCCAGTGCCATTCTTACCCCCATAGCCCCTCTAGTCAAACCATCACAACCACACCTACCACTGCATCTCCCACCCCATCTAGCTCCACCACTGCTGCCCCTCCTCAAGCACCCACTCTCTCCGCACTTTAGATGTTCATCCATCACCTCCAAACCCAGGGGAAGAATGAGGACAAGATCCTCCAGGTCCTCTAAGCTTGCTATGAGGACTCTCCCAATGAACAACCCCCTGCAATGTCTTTTTAGAAGGAGAGGGTGTGCCAATGTCTCCCTCCCATGTACTAATAGGACTGCCTAGTTACCAAACAATTCAAATCCCCATTTGTCTCCGAGTACAGTCCAAAATTGTTGAAACCATCATGCTCATGGATAGTGGAGCAACAGGAAACTTTATCGACAAATCCCTGGTCCCACAGCTAAACCTAGGCATATGTGCCCTCTCTGAACCCATCAAGGCGTGGAACATCAATGGAACAGAAAACCACCATGGAACCATTCAAGCAAAGCTCAAGGCAGAGCTTACACATGAGGAGTTTTCTAACAATGTTGACCTGCTCATTTTGGGACTTGGCAAGAAACAGGTGATCCTTGGGATGCCTTGGCTGTGGAAGTGGAATCCCCAGGTTGACTGGCGGACGAAATCCCTTCTGCTCCCACAGGAACACCTCGAAGAGAGTCTCAACAAGATCATGATCTCCACCCAGTTAGCTCAGAACAACCTCCCACAGACCATCTTGCTACCTGATTGGTGCAAGGAGTATGCTGATGTGTTCTCAGAAAACTTGTTCAATGCTTTACCTCCTCATCGACCCTATGACCACACCATTGATCTGAAACCCTCCTTCCTCCCAAAGATCACCAAAGTATATCCCCTGAACTCCAAGGAAAAAGATGCCTGTAAAACATTCGTCGAAGAAAATCTCGAAACTGGCCATATTCTCCCTTTGAAATCTCCACAAGCCTCTCCGTTCTTCTTTGTTCCTAAGAAAGACAGTACTCTACGCCTCTGCCAGAACTACCGGTATCTTAACTCCCATACGATCCACAATGCCTATCCATTGCCACTCATCTCTGACCTTGTCGACGACATGAAGGAATCCACCCTGTTCACCAAACTGGACACATGGTGGAGATACAACAATGTTCACATCTGAAAAAAGGACCAATGGAAAGCAGCCTTTATCACCCCCCTCAGACTTTACAAACCCACCATCATGTTCTTTGGATTCTGTAATGCCCCACCCATGTTCCAGGCATTCATGAATCACATCTTTGCAGACCTCTTGGCAGAAGGGTGGCTTAAAATCTATATGGACGACATAGGCATTCACACCAGGGACAACCTAGAGACCCATCATCAACGTACCAAGCAAGTATATGACTGCCTTTGAAAGCACCAGTTATTGTTGAAACTGTTGAAGTGTTCATTTGACACCCCCACCATGGAATACCTGGGGATGATCATCAGACAGGGTAGACTTCAGATGGATCCAGTCAAACTCAGCGCCATAAGAGAATGGCAACCCCTGTCCTCAGTCAAGGGAATCCGAAGTTTCCTCAGATTTGCTAACTTCTATCGGAAATTCATCCTGAACTTCTCCAACATTGTATCCCCACTCACCCTCCTTACCCAGAAAGATGAACCTTGGAAGTGGACCCCCTCGCAACAAAATGCATTTAAAACCCTCAAGGATGCCTTTATCTCCACCTCCATCCTAGCACTTCCTGATCCCAACAGACTGTTCTCTGTAATGACGGATGCCTCTCTTCTTGCGGCAGGAGCTGTCTTTCTCCAAAAGAATACAAATGGTGATGATCACCCATGTGCTTATTTCTCCAAGACATTCTCCTCTGCTGAACGAAACTATGACATCTACAATAGAGAACTACTCGCCGTCATCCTTGCCCTAGAAGAATGGAGACAATACCTCTCCAGCTCATCCCATCCCATCACTATCATTACTGACCATAAGAACCTATCATACATCAGGGACCCTCATAAACTCTCTCAACGCCAAGTGCATTGGTCACTCTTCTTATAGGACTATGATCTTGTTTGGCAAGTTATGCCAGGAACCAAGATGGGCCCCGCAGATGCCCTGTCTCGACAATCCTCCATTGACACCTCCTCCAACAACAGTGACTCCTCCATCCTACAAGAACTGACCATCATCCAAGCCCTTGACACTGCTTTACTGCACAAAATCCAACTCTCCTCAGCCACCGATCCCTTGGTTCTTAAGGCACTAAAAGCAGCACAACTCAGTTCCCCACTATTTCCCAGGTCAGTAGTATCAGACTGGAAATTCAACAATGGCCACCTCTTTTACCAGGACAGGTTATATGTTCCACCCGAGCACCGATCTTCCCTACTCCACACATTCCACTCTGCACCAACCACTGGCCATGCAGGTCAATTTTGCACCAAAGCTTTCCTTGAATGGGACTTTTGATGGTCAGGGCTCGCCACCTTTGTCAGGAACTTTGTCAATGGGTGCCCCACGTGTCAAACATCCAAGGTCAACACCCACCCCACCACCCCCCCACTCACACCAATCCCCTCCGTCAATACCCTTCTGTTCAAGCAATTATCTGTGGACCTGATCACTGACCTACCCCTCTCAGAGGGATTTGATTCCATCATGGTCGTGGTTGACCATGGGCTTACGAAGGGGGTAATTTTCACTCCTTGCCACAAAACCATTGACACATTGGGGGTAGCACATCTTTTCCATGACCATGTATTCAAACGATTTGGTCTACAGGATTCTATCATCTCAGATCAGGGCCTCCAGTTTGCCTCTGCACTAGCCTGCGAACTGGCTAGACTACCCCATTACAACGTAAAACTATCCACTGCATACCACCCTCAGACCGATGGTCAGATGGAACGAACCAACCAAGAGCTTGAGACATACCTAAGGATCTTCTGTGGAAACAACCCCCACAATTGGGCCAAGTTCCTTACCACCACTGAGTTTTAGCATAACTCTTGCCCACACTCATCTATGCAGAAATCCCCATTCCACCTCATGCTAGGCTATGAGCCCAGAACTTTCCCTTCCCTCACAAAGACCTTTATCCCCACACTCTCAGCCAGAATGGACGCCCTAACCAAAGCAAGGGACGAAGCTCTGGTGGCCCACAGCTCAGCTTGTCTTGCTATGAAAAGACACCACACGACCAGGTTCACCCCTTGGAAGGTAGGAGATAAGGTGTGGCTGGAAGCTACTCATCTCCACATTCCATTTCCATCTAAGAAACTTGCCCCCAAAAGAGTAGGACCATTTGAGATCACTCAGACCCTCTCCCCACTTGTTTATTACCTCAAGCTCCCCAAATCATGGAGAATTCACGACACATTCCATGCCTCTCTCCTGTCCTCATTTAAGACAACCCTTGCCCATGACCCCCCATTCCTGGAACCTCCACCAGAGATTATAGATGACAAAGAAGAATATGAAGTTGAGGCTATCCTAGCCCACAAGGGAACCCCAGGTCATTACAGATATTTCATCAAATGGAAAGGTTATGCCCCATCCAAAAATACCTGGGAACCTGAGGGTAATCTCTGTCACACAGCCTCTATTTTGACAGATTATAAATGCCACAATCAGCTGTGGTAACCAGGACGTGCCATGGACCGCATGAACATCCAGCTGATCATCTCTGTCCTCCTCCTTCTCCTTATTCTTATCACCACCATCGTAGTCACTATATATTGGGCAGCCACTTTCCCCCACCATCATTAGATGCCCATCAACCCTAATATTTTAACCACCCTTGAACATGCTTTCTCCTTCCTTGTCCCTCTCCTCATCGTTGTCTGGATATGCACAACTCAGATCCTCACAAGTGCGGCCTATATTCTTGCCCACCTCTGCCACCTTCACCCTCTACAGCGCCATCCTCATGGACCCCCAGCTCCTCCATGCTGTCAAGGTCCTCCCCCTGTACCAAGAGGATGAAGTTACCTAGGAACTAGTCAGACTGTTCCATAAGGCAGCTCGTGTTCAATATTATCATCATCATTGTATCCCTTCTAACACTCCCCCCATGGCGGGAATTTCTCTACGATTAGCTATCAATAAAATCCCCAAAAGGATTCTTTTTGTGCTCTGTCTCTTTGGTTTTGATACATATATCTCTATGATTCCACCTGCATTAATTTTCCCTACCTTCAGACGTATTTACCTTTCTCTCTCGCTGCAGGAACGTGATCATTACCTGGAATCCATTTCTTCTATTTCGCAGACCCCACCTATTTCATCCACTTCTCCTTCTCCCCCTACCACTACCCCCATGTCTCCAGCCCCACTCCATGTTGCTCTATCTGAACAGATCTCTTCCCCTCCACTGCCATCATCCCCCATCGCAACCTCCACATCCTCCACCTTCCTGGACTCAGAAGGACCAACTGGGATCACCACTTTTGAACTAGATCAAGGAGTTATCGTCACTAACCGGGAGTTCCTACTCACCCTCTCAAATGGCCAACGGGTATTATCCTCCCCTCATCATGTACTCCAACCTGCCACCAGACCTCTCCCTGCCTCTGCCACCACCATCTGCTTTCTATGTGGAGGTAGGGGTCATTATTGAGCAGACTGTTCCCAATACCAATGCCCTACCTGTAACCAATCTGCTCCTGATCACAACATTTGCAACTGCCTTCGCACCCAATGCTCCTTTTGCTTACGATGGGGGCATGGTCCTCGCTTCTGCCCTCAGCGAGTTTGTGCCACTTGCGATGCACCTGGACACATCCGAGATGATTGTCTGTTTGAGCATTACTCCATACCTCAGGCATCTGCAATCTTTGGAGGAACCACTCAGGGCTAGAGTATTGAAAGTGGGACTTCCAGTTTACGAAGGGGGTATTGTTACAGTTTTATTCCTTCATCGTTTCATCTTTCTTCTTAGCTTCACCATTCTACAATATCAACCACCGTTCTTCTTTGAGTATGTAGAACATTACTTCATTCTGGTGATGACTCCACGTTCCACAGCATTTATTCCTTTGTAATCTTTGTATCTTTTACCGTTACTCTGGGATGCTTACCTCTCCACAGTCACTTCTCTCACAGTGGCTTAGTATCCCCATTTTCCTTCACCTTCCACTAGATTCTATTATTGTCTTTATATTCAGCACCCTGTATCATTAGTCTACATTCTTGGTCTACGCAATCCATGTAACCTTGAGTCCGCTGCAGTCTTTGCACCATGTACCTTCGAGTTCCCCCAGCACCTTCGAGTTCCCCAGCACCTTCGAGTTCTCCAGTACCTAGTTGCCCCTCGTATCCTTCATCATTAACCAGCAAGCTCAGGCTACTCGCATAACAAACATGCCCAACCCATGGGACATCTGGACAAGGAATGTCCCTCAGAACATGAATCATCAGGCTTACCACCAAGCTGTATTTCAAGACTGCCTTGAGGTCAAGGATCCATAAGAGGCCAAGAACAACCTGAAAGAATGGACTGTGCTTGATATGCATGGCAAGATTGTTGATAGGATCTATAATGTTTTCATCCAAACTGGCACTAACCCCCATCTTAACTTCCAACAACTCTCTCATACCTACTGCCTTGTCAATCCATTCATTATCCCACTAGTCAAGACATGGACAGAGACCTACTATTAGGTAAACTCATTCATGTTTCAAGAGAAGTCCCTCTTCTTAGCTTATTCAGATGCATGATGGGCACCATTCTGAAGTTATGAGAGAAATGGGCCACTGCCAAGGATTAGAGTTCATTTTATGAGCTGGAAAGTATTGTGTAAGGAGTAGTTTCCCTCTAATCCCAAAAACATTCAACTCTTTGATTTTCTTAATTCTAATGGGTGTTACAATTCTCTACATTCACTGCTTTGTCTTTCTCTGCAGTTTCCTTATTCCCCTGTACATTCCCCCCTTCTTCTTCCAATATGTAGAATGTTACTTCATCCTAGTGGTGTCCTCATGTTCTGCAGCCTTTCTCCCTTTATAACCTTCATATTCTTTACCGTTACTTTGGGATGCTTACTACTCCACAGCCATTTCTCTAGTAATGGCTTAGTTATATTCCTTCCTTCACATTCCATACAATTCTTTCATCATATATATATCTGCCATGCTCTGTATTGTAGTCTCTATTCTTGATCTATGCAATTATACATAACCTTGAGTCCACTGCAGTCCTTGCACCATGTCCCTCAAATTCCAAGTACCTTCAAATTCCCCAAGCACCAAGTCCACCCTTATACCCTTTTGTCCTTGTAGTAGACTCAGGCTACTTGCATAACAAAAGACCAAGAATATCCCTACATCCCTCTTATCTTAAAAGTTAGATGCACCCCCACTGAATTACCATAGCTCATTGACCATCCTGCTGTATCTCTAGATCCATCAGTGCCCATTCTGACTCTGAGTCAGAATCCACACCCCCAGCATCCCCAGCTATCAGATCCAGGCGATTCCCAGGTCTTTCCTCCACCACCTCCACAGGAACTCCACTGTATCCAGGCCCTAGCACTCCCTTAGCACCTTCATATCCATTAACCCCACTGTTTCCCACTCGCACCCTGTCCTCAGCCACCTCTATGTCCATGCATACCACTGAGCTTAAGGCAGCCCTCCCTATCGACTTCTCTGGCAAACAAGATGATGCCACTCGTTGAATTAAGGCCATGAAGGCCTATTTCTCCATTAACTCTGTCCTCTACTTGAGTGACAAGATCAAGATCATGACCACTCTAAACAAGCTTAGCAAAGGAAGAGCTGTTCCCTTCTCCAAGTTATGGTATAATAAACTCACCAACCCTGCCACCACTTCCTTAGAAAAGACCTTCGACAAGTTTGTAGAAAACTTTGAAGGAACCTTTTTCCCCTTCAACACCAAAGCCACTGCTTACCTCACACTGACCAAGCTGGTCCAGAAGTCTTTCTGCAAGCCAAACAGAGAAATAGATGACAGCTTCCAGAAGTATATCACTGAATTCCAGAATCTAGCTACTTGAGCTGGAATCACCGACCATGCCATGCTCATTGACACCTTTTCTCTAGGCATAGATCAGAGGATTGCCATCATGGTCCTCTTCATGGACAAAGTCCCTGTTCTTATCGCCAATTGGCTAGAAAAAGCCAAAGTCTTCCATATCCAGATAGCCTGCATCAAGGCTTTAAAAAAGAGCAAATCTACCCCTTCTCTCCCTAGAAACCCCAGAGACCTAAATGCCATGGATGTTGATGCAGTTCGACTCACCAAGTTAATCCCTCAAGAATGAGCCAAGTGCATCTAGGAAGGATGCTGCTTTCATTGCCAATGTACTGGCCACAATGCCACCTAATGTTACTCATACCCCCATAATTTCCCTAGCCAAACCATTGCAGCCACCCCTACTACTGCTCCACCAACACCATCCAGCTCCACCATTGCAACTCCTCCTCTCTCCCAAGCCCCCACTTTCTCCACATTACAGACGTTTGTCCAACAACTCCAAACCCAGGGAAAAAACAAGAATGAGATCCTCCAAGTCCTCCAAGCATGTTATGAAGATTCCCCTGATGAGCAACTCTCTGCAATGTCTTTTTAGAAGGAGAGGGTGTGTCAACATCTCCCTCCCATGTACTAGTAGGACTACCTAGCTACCAAACAATTTGAATCCCCATTTGTCTCTAAGTACAGTCCAAAATCATTGAAGCCATCATGCTTATTGATAGCAGAGCCACAGGAAACTTTATCGACAAATCCCTTGTTCCTCACCTAAATCAAGGGGTATGTGCCCTCTCTAAGCCCATCAAGGCCTGGAATGTCAATGAAACAGAAAATCACCATGGGACCATCAGAGCAAAGCTCAAGGCAGAGCTTATACACAAAGACTTTTCTGACAACATCGATCTGCTTATTTTAGGACTCAGCAAGAAGCAGGTGATCCTTGGGATGCCTTGGCTGCAGAAGTGGAATCCCCAGGTTGACTGGAGGACAAAATCCCTTCTACTCTCATTGGATTACCTCAAAGAGAGTCTCAATAAAATCACAATCTCTACCCAACTCACCCAGGACAACCTCCCCCAGACCACCCTACTGCCCAACTGGTGCAAGGAATACAAAGACATATTTTCAGAAAACATGTTCAATGCCTTACCCCCTCATCGTCCCTATGACCACACCATTGACCTAAAACCCCCCTTCCTTCCAAAGATCACCAAAGTATATCCATTAAACCTAAAAGAGAAGGATGCTTGTAAAACCTTTGTTGATAAAAACCTTAAAACTGGTTGTATCCTCCCCTCAAAATCCCCACAAGCCTCCCCATTCTTCTTCATTTCCAAAAAGGATGGCACACTACATCTCTGCCAGGACTATCGATACCTTAACTCCCATATGATTTGCAATGCCTATCCTCTGCCACTTATATCTGACCTTATCAATGACATGAAAGAATTCACTGTATTCACCAAACTAGACATACAATGGAGATACAACAATGTTCGCATCTGAGAAGAAAACCAATGGAAAGCAGCGTTTATCACCCCTCTCAGACTCTACAAACCCATGGTCATGTTCTTTGGATTCTGCAACACTCCACCTATGTTTCAGGCATTTATGAATCATATTTTTGCAGATCTCCTGGCAGAAGGATGGCTTAAGATCTACATGGACAACATCAGCATTCATACTAAAGATGATCTCAGAGTACATCACCAACATACCAAGAGGGTTTTTGATTGCCTCCGGGAACACCAACTATTCTTAAAACTGTCAAAATGCTCATTCGACACCCCCACTATGAAGTATCTTAGGATGATCATCAGACAAGGAAAGCTCAAAATGGATCCAGTCAAGCTCAATGCCATAAGAAAATGGCAGCCACCCTCCTCAGTCAAAGGAATTTGTAGTTTCCTCAGATTCACCAACTTCTACCAAAAGTTCATTCCTGACTTTTCAAACATTGTATCCCCACTCACCCTCCTCACTTGGAAGGATGAACCTTGGAAGTGAACTCCACAACAACAAAGTGCATTTGAAACCCTTAAAGATATGTTCATCTCTGCACCAGTCCTGGCACTCCTGGACTCCAGCAAGCCATTCTCTGTAATGATGGATGCCTTTCTTCTTGCAGCAGGAGCCATATTGCTACAAAAGGACATAAATGGAGATGATCACCCTTGTGCATACTTCTCCAGAACTTCCTCCTCTGCTAAACAAAACTATGACATCTATGATAGGGAATTGCTTGCTGTCATCCTCACCCTAGAAGAGTGGAGACAATATCTCTCCAGCTCCACCTATCCCATCACCATCATCACCAACCATAAGAATCTATCCTATATCTGTGATCCTCAAAAACTCTCCAGACACCAAGCATGTTGGTCCCTCTTTTTATAGGACTATGATCTCACAATCTTCTTTTGACACATTGTTAAGATCAGTTACTCTAGTCCTCCAGAAGGAAGTCCATGGACATGGGAGTAGGAGTGGAGTAGCGGAGTGGAGGGGTGAGTCTCAGTACAGGACTTATGTGTCACGCCTTGCATAGATTCAACTCTTCAGAGGAGGGATGTGAGGGTAAGAAAGGAGACAACCAGAGTTATCCAAATCAATATTCAGACTAAGGAGTGTACAGTGAAGTAACTACAATATTTATACTACTGGAGTTGTATTGCATTGCTAACAGAGTAACTGCAGAACAGGATGATAAGTAAGATGGGAATGAGAAACCTGGAGCTGTGCACCAGAGATGTGATATGCTGGACTGCACATCTAAGAACGAAGATCCAACAAAATGGACAGGCACAGCCAATCAGAGAACAAAGATGAACATAAAAGGAAAAGTCATGTGGGTCTGGAGATCCTACACACATGAATAGAGGAGATCACTCTGGAGTTGTCGAGGAGTTGGATGCAGAGTTCCAGAGTAGGAACAGCATATGACACACATCAACTAACAACACTGATTCCTCCATAGTCCCAGAACCCACCATCATCCAAGCCCTTGACACCACACTCTTACACAAAATCAAGCTCTCCTCCATCAATGACCCCCTGGTTCTTAGAGCACTCAAAGCAGCACAGCTTGGCTCCCCATTGTTTCCCAGATCAGCCATATCAGATTGGAAGTTCAATAATGGCCACCTTTTCTATAAGGACAGGTTATATGTTCCTTCAGACCATAGATCATCCCTACTCCATACATTTCATTCAGCACTGACCACAGGGCATGCTGGACAGTTTCGCACCAAGGCTCTTCTGGAACAGGACTTTTGGTGGCCAGGTCTTGCCACTTTCATTAAGAACTTCATCAACAAATTTGCCACCTGCCAAACATCCAAGACCAACACTCACCCCACTATCCCATCCTTGTCACCAATCCCATTCAAGCAGCTATCTGTTGATCTCATCACCAACTTACCTCCCTTAGAAGGATTTGACTCTATCATGGTCATGGTTGACCATGGGCTTACAAAGGGGGTAATTCTCACTCCTTGCCATAAAACCATCGACACATTAGGAATAGCTTGCCTTTTCCATGATCATGTGTTCAAGTGATTTGGAATACAGAACTCCATCATCTCAGACTGAGGACCACAGTTCACCTCTGTCCTGGCTTGAGAGCTAGCCAGACTACTCCACTATAACATTAAACTGTTCACTGTCTATCACCCACAGACTAACAGTCAAACTGAGAGAATCAATCAGGAACTGGAGACATATCTGAGGATCTTCTGTGGAAACAACCCACATAAGTGGGCCAAGTTCCTCACCACTGCTGAGTTCCAGCATAATTCTTGCCCACACTCATCCACTCAGAAATCCCCATTCAGCCTTATGCTGGATTATGAACCTAGAGCGTTTCCCACCCTCACAAAGACCTTCATCCCTACACTCTCCTCCAAAATGGATGCCCTAACCAAGGCAAGAGACAAAGCTCTAGCCATGCATAGTTCGGCATGTCTTGCAATGAAAAGACATCAAATGACAAAATTTACCCCTTAAAAGGTAGGAGATCAGGTATGACTGGAAGCCACTCATCTCCACATCCCCTTTCCATCTAGAAAACTAGCCCCTAAACATGTAGGACTGTTTGAGATCATCCAAACCCTCTCACCACTTGTTTATTGCCTCAAACTTCCCAAGTCTTGGAGAATTCATGATATGTTTCATGCCTCCCTCCTATCCCCATTCAAGCAAACCTCAGCTCACAGCCCTTTATTCCTGAAACCCCCACTGGAGATTGTAGATGACAAAGAAGAATACAAAGTGGAGGCTATCCTAGCCCACAAGGGAACTCCTGGTCGCTATCAATACCTTATCAAATGGAAAGGTTACACCCCATCTGAAAATACTTGGAAACCAGAGAGTAATCTCTGTCACACAGCCTCCATTCTGACAGATTATAAATGCCACAATCAGCTGCAGTAACCAGGGCTCATCATGGACCACATGAACATTCAGCTGATTGTCTCCATCCTCCTCCTCTGCCTCATCCTTATCACCACCATTGTTATCACCATATATTGGGCAGCGACATTCCCTCACCACCATTAGATGCCCATTGATCCTAATGTTTTACTTGCTCTTGAACATGCTTTCTCCTTCCTTGTCCATCTCCTCATCATTGTCTGGGTATGCATGACTTAGATCCTTGCAAGTGCAGCCTACATTCTTGCCCACCTCCACCACCTTCATCCTCTATAGTGCCATCCTTGCAGACCCCCAGCTCCTCCACACTGTCAAAGTCCTCCCTCTGTACCAAGATGATGAAGTCATGCAGGAGCTACTATCAATAAACTTCCTGAAAGAATCCTTTCTATTCTACAACTTTTCAGTTTTGATATGTATGTTTCAATGATTCCTCCTGAATTAATTTTCCCCACCTTCAGACATGTCTACCTTTCCCTTTCACTGCAGGAATGTGACCACTACTTGGAATCTATTTCTTTATTACCCCATAGTACAAATATTTCTTCTGTCTCTCCTTTGCCCCCTTCTACCACTTCTGCTTCCCCGATCCTGTAAAATGTCACGTTAGCAGAGCGGATCTCTTCCCCTTCTCCTCCTCCATTGCCTTCCATTGCCCCCTTGTCCTCTGTCTTCTTGGACTCTGAAGGGCCACTTGAAATAACCACCTTTGAACTAGACCAGGGAGTTATTGCCACCAACAGGGAATTTCTACTCACCCTTCCAAATGGTCAACAGATATTATCCTCTCCTCATCATGTCCTCCAACCTGCCACCAGACCTCTCCCTGCCTCTGCCACTACTACCTGCTTTCTATGTGGAGGTAGGGGTCATTATCAAGCAGACTGTTCCCAGTACTGATGCCCTACCTGTAACCAATCTGCCCCTGGTCACAACATTCACGATTGCCTTCACATCCAATGCTTCTTTTGCCTATGATGGGGGCATGGACCTCACTTCTGTCCTCAGAGGGTTTGCACCACTTGTGATACTGCTGGACATGTCCAAGACGACTGTCCATTTGAACATTACTTCATACCTCAGACGTCAGCAATCTTTGAAGGCCCTGCATGGGAATAGAGTATTGGAAGTGGGACTTCCAGTGTATGAAGGGGGTATTGTTACAATTCTCTACATTCACCGCTTTGTCTTTCTCTGCAGTTTCCTCATTCCTCTGTATGTTCTGCCCTTCTTCTTCCAATATATAGAATATTACTTCATCCTGGTGGTGTCCTTACGTTCTGCAGCCTTTCTCCCTTTATAACCTTTGTATTCTTTACCATTACTTTGGGACACTTACTACTCCATAGCCATTTCTCTAGTAACGGCTTAGTTATATTCCTTCCTTCACATTCCATATGATTCTTTCATCATATATATATCTGCCGTGCCCTGTATTGTAGTCTCTATTCTTGGTCTATGCAATTATATGTAACCTTGAGTCCACTGCAGTCCTTGCACCATGTCCCTCAAATCCCAAGTACCTTCAAATTCCCCAAGCACCAAGTCCACTCTCATACCCTTTCATTCTTGTAGCAAACTCAGGCTACTTGCGTAACAATGGGAACAATCCTCTAGACATCCCTTGCTATGTTTATTACAGCAAAGATAGTGAAGACCCTATCTTTTATGACCCTAACAAAGTTCCTTTTCAAGACATGTGGAATGCTGCCTTTGACAGGCAATATCAGCACAATTTTCATTGTGAGCCTGGCTACTGTCAGCAATGATGGCTGCAATATCTAATCTATCAAGCAAAAGCCAATGGCCCCAATGTCACTGCAGCAGTTTATCAAGCTCTTATAGAAAGAGTTAGAAGAGGAAGAGTACCTTGAGTTGCTGCTCAAAAAGGAGAAGTGCATAGAAGGCTTTAATGCCAGTGCTAAGTACCTTTACTCTTCTTCTGTACCTTCTAAGTATCAAAGTAGCAAGGCTACCTCAATGTGCACAGGAAGAAGAGGTATTAAAACCAAGTAGGAAACTTACTTGATTGGGTCAAGAATTGGAGTGGCAATCAAAAGAGAATATGAAGAGATAGATATTCTAGAGTAGAACTCAATAGAAGAGATATGTGTGTATGAGTACTAGGCGACTTTAGCATAGCTCACTATCTAGTTCTTATATACTGTAGGAGATATGTTTGTACATATGTATAGTAAGAACAAAACTGGTAAGTATCAGAGAATGACATGAAATGTCATGGAATAAGTATTAAGATATCAGTATAGCTAACGAATAGCAATAAGAACTCTTATCTATGATGTCATAACAATAGATAGTAGAAATAGACCATGTTCTGGAACAGATCACATGAAAGTCATGTGACATGGTCTAGAAGGATTATGATCAGAATAAGAATTAGATAATATAAAATCATAAATCCCAACACTAAGTGGCCACTATATGGATGCATTGACTACACTTACAATAGAGATTTGAGACCTTTTTATATTAATTTCTTAGAGTTAAATTCAAGGTATCCTTTGAATCATATTTATACTCCTTATCACTCTTGTAGTGAACCAGAAATTTGTGTGGAATGTGGCTATATCAGTGATACAGTCATTGATAATCCTTATTATTTTGAGGAGTTGCATTGGGATCACTTTCTAAGCAACCACCACAATCCCCTTTCTGTTTGATATACTGCTGTGCCAACTGGGAAGACACAAACTCCAAAGGAGAAGTGAAAGACCTATTGGTTCAATCACATTCAAGAATATACTAAGAAATACTGTAGATGTTTACTATGGTTACAATGAAGAGGTTTTCAATCTCCATTAACTCCTACTGGTTTACATGGCACTAGATCTTCTACTCCGGATTCTTTTGTTCTTGATTCATCTCTCATTCATACAATCTATCACAACTTCATTGTTGATGATGTCTTTTCAGATCTCCTTTTATCCTAAACAGATACAATGGCTGCTCTCCTTCCTACCTCTACTAAACTCAAGATTAATAACCAGACCCTCCATCATATCATTGTTCTTGAAGGATAAACCAATTATCCTATCTGGTCTATCTGTATGTGTGGCATTCTAGAATCATTCTCTGTTTGGGGAATTGTCAATGGTGATATCACTTTTGCCCATATGACTATTCCTACAGACCAGAAGAAATGGAAGCTACTTAATAGACAAATTAATAGCTTTATCTTCAATCTTATTCAAGATTCCATGCTTCAGAACATGGACTGGACATATGACAATCCAGCTCATCCAGTCTCAATGACTAAGCACCTCTGGAACCACATCAAGACCCTCTTTGGGACTATTGGTCTCACTGGCCAGTTTCATATCTTCCATTAGATATCTTAGCTTATGATTAGACCTTGGAATGCCAGTGAGAATATCAATAGGATTACTACATCCTTCAAACAGCTCACTCAAGCTGGTCTTAATCTCCCACCATCATTCTATGCCATGTTTCTCCTATCATGACTACCAGATGATTACTTTAATCTTGCTTCTATTGTAGTATCCACTGTTAAAACTGCAAATTTCACACTGGACCTTATAACCAAAAAGATACTCACAGAAGTTGACTTGCATTCTACCCAAAGACCTTTAGCTTCTAGGATTTCACAAGTATAGTCTAACCAACAGGCTGGACCATCGCAAACAAATAGAACTACTGTTATCCACAAGGGACTGCCTAAGAGTGGTTGGAACCCTTAGAGGAATCACCCTTCATACCAAGGATCTCAGCCTCATTGAGGAGGAGCTCCCTAGCATCCTTTACAGCCTAGGGTAAACATTCCCAACCAGCGACCAAATCCACCCCCTAGCAATAGCTAGAAGAAGCAACAAAGGTATAACAGGTTCCACAAAGGTAAAGAATGAGCTCAGGCTTATAAAGTGGAAGGCACCACATACATCTTTATTGGAGATCATTAAATAATCCCTAATTCCACTGACATACCTGACATAGATCCTTGTGAAGAGTTCATTAATCATCTGAACTATGAGATGAATGAAAAAGTTTTTCCTTCAGACAAAGCACAGGCTGGATGGGGAGATAAGGTCAAAGAAGATAATGGAATGTGTTTAGATGATCCATAGCCCTTTCAATTCCACTCTCACTGTCTCTCCCTCTGAGGCTAGGGCACTGTCTTCTATTGAACAAGAGGGATCAAGATCTGATATCAAGAAGTCAAAGAAGAAGAGGAAAGGAAAGGTGATGATATCACTTGAAGGACTAATATCAGATATGGGACATTTAGCTGTAGAAAGCCTTGAGAACAAGATCAGAAAGCATGCTCCAGCAGCTCCTGATGTCTCTGACAAACCAGTTGTGGTTCAATCAGTAGACCTTCATGTACCACAATGTGGTTACCCCTTATGCTTTATGTATGATGACCAATTGGAATACCTTTCTGACTATGTCCTTGTGTGTGCCATTGGAGGAGATCAAAACCAAGCATTTATAAAGAATCATTGAATGATTGATAGTGGGTGCACTGATCATTTAACATCCTTCATAGACAATTTTGTCAACTTGGATTCCAATTCCCATCTAGCAGTTGTTGCTAACAGATCTCATATTGAGATGATTGGACCAGAGACTGTCGTCTTACAACAACAAGACCTGGAGTTACCAACATTTACTCTTTCAAACATTTGGTTCACCCCTTATGCAGGGCACCAATTGCTATCAGTTCCTACCCTTATCTCTCAAGGGTATACATGCAAGATTAACAAAAATAGATCCTTCATTTGGGACAGACAAGGTTATTTGGTGATGCAGGTGTCTGCCTTGTCTCCAGCAAATAACTTACATTGGATTCAGTCCACAATGATCATTCCATCTGCAACTTCTGCCATTAGGTCCTTGTCATACATAACATCACTTTGTCAGCTTTGACATAACTGCTTTGAACACCCTTCTCATAGTGCTCTTTATCATGCCTTGACTCAAACTAAGGGCATTCCACCTCTTCTGAAGGACACTCTTGTTCCTTGCTTTGGTTGTTTATAGGAAAAATAACATGAATACTCCTTTCCTGACTCTTTGAAGTGTGCCACTTGCCCACTTGACCTAGTTCACACTGACCTTGTTGAATCTTTACCAGTCAAGTCTTGCTCTCATACACAATATATCCTTACTTTCATTAATGATTACTCTGGATACACCTTGCTAGCATATGTCTGTGAGAAGTCAGCCATCTTTCAGCATTTCTGCAACATGGTTTCTTGGGCAGAGTCTACTATAGGCCTTACTCTCTCTTCTGTATGTTTGGATCATGGAGGGGAATTTATTGGGTCTTCTTTGCTTGGTTTCTTTGTCAAACATGACATCACACATTAGACTTCCATTCCTCATACTTCATAGCAGAATGGCCATGCAGAGCAGTTTAACCACACTCTCCTTGAGAAAGTTGGCACCATGCTTGTCTTCCAAAATCCTTTTGGAAAGATGCTGCTAAAACTGCTATATATCTCTACAATAGACAGTCCATGAGACATCACAAATGAAAGACACCTATTGAGGTGTTTAAAGGTGATAAATTAGATGTATTTTATTTCAGAGTCTTTGGATGTCATGCCTTTGTCTTTATTCCCTCAGATCAGCAACAGGATAAGTTGTCTCCTAAATCAGAAGAAATGATTTCATTGGATATGAATCAAATACTAAAGAATATTGATTTTGGTCATCCAAGAAGAGAAGAGTTGTGGTTTCCTCTACAGCTGTATTTGACAAAGAAGTATTTCTGTATTATTGTTAAGATCAGTCACTCCGGTCCTCTGGAAGGAAGTCTGTGGGCACAGGGTAGGAGCAGGGTAGCGGAGCGGATGGGTGAGTCTCAGCGCAGGACTTATGTGTCGCGCCTTGCGTAGGTTTGACTCTTCGGAGGAGGGATGTGAGGGAAGGAAGGAGACAACCGGAGTTATCCAAATTGATATTCAGACTGAGGAGTGTACAGTGAAGTAACTACAATATTTATACTACCGGAGTTGTATTGCATTACTAATGGAGTAACTGTGGAACGAGATGATAAGTAAGACGGAAATGAGAAACCCGGAGCTATGCACCGGAGATGCGATATGCCGGACTGTGCATCTAAGAACGAAGATCCAACAAAATGGACAGGCACAGCCAATCAGAGAACAAAGATGAACATAAAAGGAAAAGTCACGTGGGTCCGGAGATCCTACACACGCGAATGGAGGAGATCACTTCAGAGTTATCGAGGAGTTGGATGCGGAGTTCCGGAGTAGGAACAGCATCCCCCTCTTAGGCCTGAACTCTTGAAGGCCGTGTGGCTGAGTGGGGTGTGGAGTTCGGGTGTGGAGTTGTGTTGAGTTTGGTCAACCCGCATGACTCCGTTGATTGTTAGTTGGAGTCCGAATTTGTGGCTGGGCATATAAACCCGGATGACGTGCAACTAGTCTTTGATTTTCTCCCACCATCAGTAACATGGCTAACCCATCCGACCTCCCCTTCCCGCTATCGGAGATCGCCAAATGGACCTGGGGGGACATCCAGAAGAAGATCGACAACAACGATTTGACTGTAGCTGTGAAGGCCACAGAGCGAGGGCGACGACGGGAAGAGGCGAAGAGGAAGGCCGAGGAGGCAGCATGAAAGAAGGCCGAGGCAGAGGCGCGAGCAGCGGAGGAGAAGAGGCAAGCAGATGCGGTGGAATGGAGGCGTAAGGAAGCGGTGGAGGCGGCCAAGAAAAGGGTGAGTGGCCACATTGTGTGACCACGGACATCACTAATTGGTTGTTAGACCGAGCAAGTCTGGGTCACACAGACTGCGGACAAAGGCAAAGGGAAGGCGCCGCCACCGTGCAACCGGTGCGAGTTGAGGGACGAGCCGTGCGAGATGGGCACAGGCAAGTCCAAGTCCTGTATCGCCTGTCAAGAGGCGAAGGTGAAATGTGTATGCCCCAGAGATGGCGAGGTGCCGGAAAAGCCCGTGACGAAGAAACCCGTGACCAAACGGAGGCACACGATGGGGGCGGAAGAAGACCCAAGGCTGCACAAGAAGGTGCGAGAGGACACGGAGACGGGAGCAGGGCCGAGCGGAGAGAGCGGCGTCAAGCATGCCCTTCGGGGCATCGAGCTGGCGATCCGGTCGTTGGATAACCACGTCTGGACCCAGACTCACCTGCTCTGCTGACTCATGGAGCTCAAGGAAGCGGAGGCGTTCGATGATCCAGAGGAGGAGATGGTGGAGGAGGACACGGCGAAGGTGGCGGAAGAGTTGGAAGGGCTGAGGGAGGACTACGAGGAGTCCGGGATGTCGCCGCCTTTGCCCCCGTAGTATAAAGTATTAGTTTTCGGACTTGTATAAATAGTGACGGAGTGGAATGGAAGGACGGAGTGAACTCAGAATGGAAGGAACTACTATAGGAGTGGTGCGGAGGTGTGCAGAGTGCACGTAGAGTGCGGATACATACAGAGGATGCAAGTGCAGGGGAGTAAGACCGGAATGACGTGGGCGGACTCCTATCCCCCTCTTAAGCCGAAGCGGCAGAGAGGATGTGGAGGCCAAGGAAAGGTGAGCGGACAGAGGTGCCAAAAGGTGGATGTCTGGAGGAACAAAGTCGCATTGGACAGGACAGAGTGAGCCCGGGGGGTTGGCATTTTCGAACATCAGTACCCGGACGAGTTGCTCCCCAAACCCGAGTTGTCAACGGACGAAAAAGTGGGAGGGCTAAGCGGTATCCGATGGTGCATGAGTCTGAAACCCAACGAGGTATGCAGAGTACGCATCAGAATGCTCCACCTAATACGGAGTGCGTCAGGTCAATACGGTGGAATAACGGAGAAGGTGCAGAGTTGGGATACGGCAGGACCGGAGGGGCAAAAGGTCGGAAAGGAAAGACAAGAAATAAACGAATGGAGAAAAGGACAAGTAAACACAGGTGAAAATGAAATCAAAGTATTGGAGGGAACAAAATTAAACAGAGTATACCGGATACTAGATAGTACAGGGATGAGGACAGGAAGGACAGAGGTCCAGAGAAGAGCGGAAGTCACTCGTCCGATGATGAAGAGGTGTCAGAGGAACTCGAGGACATGGAGGAGGGAACAGATGTGCACATCATAGTGGCACAAGAGTCGGAGCGGGGACAAGAGATCACGGAGTGTCCCGCGGAACCGCAGAACATACAGAGCGCGAGGTTGATGCAGCGAAGTCGTTCTTCTGGATGAAGGCGACCGTTAGAGTCCAAGAGCGGAGTTGGAGAGTCGGATGAATCGGAGGATGGGAGGTCATGAGTCACAGGTGATGCTGTAGTAGGATCTGTGGAAGGCTCATCCGGAGTTGCAGAGATGGACAGAGTTGATGAAGACAAGTTGGAGGAGGGAGGAGGGTTACCAGTTTGTTCTTTCTGGTGTTCCCAATACCGGTGGTCAATCTCCTGAGCCATAAAACGGAGTTTATAGATAGTGGAGGGCTTCTCAAGATGAGAGAGCTCGTCTTTGATGCGATCAGGAAGTCCTAAGTAGAAGCTTTGGAGGAGTGCATCGGAGCCCCATTCTCGGACCTGAGAAGCGGAGCGATTCCACTCAACTATGTATCGGGAGATCCTTTCGGAGTCAGACATGCGGAGTGATGCAAGGGCTGCCTCAGCATCGGCGACTGGGTCGTGAGGGCCGAAATTCAACTGAAGTTCGTGAAGGAATGAATACCAATCATCCATCCATAATGGACGATCCTGCGAAGTGTCAACTCCGAGGAGGTCCGGCTCGAAATATTCCAATGCGGTGCCAGAGAGGTAAGACTGTGCAAATGTGACCTTGGCTCAATCAGTGTGAAACGAGCGCGGGCGAGCTTGGAAGTTAAGTTCACATTGTGTGACAAAGGAACGGAGTTTCGATGGATGGAGACCATCAAAACAATCTGGCGAATGGATTTTAGGAGTGGTCAAAGCGGAGTTGGACAGGAGTTTGGAGTTCATAGCTTTGATGGCATTAGCCAATTGTGCAAAAGGTTCAAAGGCAAGCGGAGTGCTGTTCCTAGGAGTGGAGCGAGCACTGGAACGAGCGGGGTGCGACAGGGGGGACTGAGTACGTCTATCTCCAGGCGGCGGAGTGCCCATAGATGATCTAGGGGTTGTGGAGACACGGCTCCCATGGTGCGCGAGATGCGCAGAGGTGGAGGACTGAGGGTGAGCAGAGATGCTGAGGAGGTTGCCTGGGATGGAGCGATAACTACCAAACGCGGACTGAAGGGCTTCACGTTGGGATGGGTAGTACTGCCGACTGCTCATGCTTGATGGTGACGGAGAACCTACACAAATGGGAGTCTGAATATACTGTTAAGATCGGTCACTCCAGTCCTCTGGAAGGAAGTCTGTGGGCACAGGGTAGGAGCAGGGTAGTGGAGCGGATGGGTGAGTCTCAGCGCAGGACTTATGTGTCGTGCCTTGCGTAGGTTCAACTCTTCGGAGGAGGGATGTGAGGGAAGGAAGGAGACAACCGAAGTTATCCAAATTGATATTCAGACTGAGGAGTGTACAGTGAAGTAACTACAATATTTATACTACCGGAGTTGTATCACATTACTAATGGAGTAACTGCGGAACGAGATGATAAGTAAGACAGGAATGAGAAACCCAGAGCTATGCACCGGAGATGCGATATGCCAGACTGCGCATCTAAGAACGAAGATCCAACAAAATGGACAGGCACAGCCAATCAGAGAACAAAGATGAACATAAAAGGAAAAGTCATGTGGGTCCGGAGATCCTACACACGTGAACGGAGGAGATCACTCCGGAGTTGTCGAGGAGTTGGATGCGGAGTTCCGGAGTAGGAACGGCATATGACAATTATCTCAAAAGTCAAGAAGATAGACCAGTCTCCATTCCACCTGAAGCCAAAGAAGCTCAGGAAAACTTAGATGCAAATGACAATCCTATTAACAGGTTTTCTCAGAGAAATCTGGAACCCTCTAGAGAATATCTTATATCTGTGCCTTTACCTAGGATGGATCCTTAGTACTATGATCCTCTAGATTCACCTCATCATTCTGCTCCATGGAATCCTCCATCAGATCCACCTACACCACCACCTCCTAGCTATCCTCATCTAGAGCAGGAATCTTTTTTGTCTATAAGACAACTGCAGAAAAGGATTCAACCTGACTCTGGACATTGTAGCTCTTTATCTGATTGTTATCAGCACAAGAGATATCTTTTCTCTGAAGAAATTCAAGAAGGACATCAACTCTTGTCTAATTCTTTTGAAGAAGAAGAAACTTCTATCAGACCTCAAGTCTGGTTACCTCCTCAACAATCTCTCTCTGAATCATTACCAGAATTCAGGTCACTTCCACATCAACATTGACCATCGATGTATGATAGAGCTAATGTCAGACCTTCAGTTGCTTAGAGATGTTTCAATAGAATACCTGTGTCTCAGATTATACTGGACAACACTTATGGCAACAGGAGAGCTATTGAGATAGAACATGACATTGATCAAGGACTGGATACAATCTAGAAGAAGTTATCTTCTATAACAATTGATTAAGCTACACCAACCAATAAGGAAGAAGATTTGGAACAGATGTATAGTAATAAGTGGATGCATACCCACTTATCTTATGCAGTGACAGGATCTCTACCTAAACAATACAGGGATGTTCTCAAGCTAAGCAAAGAAGAACAGAAACCCTAGCATGCTACTATGGAGGAGGAGATGAAATTGATGAAGAAACAGCATGTCTGGGATCTAGTGGATCTATCTAAGAAACATCAGCCCATCAAAGGGAGATGGGTATTTGCTCAGAAAAGCAATGGCTGACAAAAGGCTTGCTTTGTAGCCAAAGGCTTTACTCAAGTTTTTAGAATAGACTATGAAGAAACCTTCTCTCTAGTTGCAAAGTTTGAAACTGTTCACCTTGTACTCTTCCTAGCTGCCATCCATGATTGGGATATCAAGGCACTAGACATTAAAACAGCATTCCTATTTGGAGAACTGGATAAAAAGATTTATCTTATGCAACCAGAAGGCTTTATAGTTAAGGGACAGGAAGCCAAAGTCTGTCAATTACAAAGATTGATTTACAGGCTTAAACAAGCTGCACTTTAATGGAACAAGCAGCTTCACAAGTCACTCCTGGACATAGGCTTTCAATGCCTTTATTTAGATCCAGAAACTTACATCAAGATTATCAGATCAATTGTTTTGATCATTCTTATCTATATTGACAATGCACTCTCTATTGGTAGTGACAGGAAACTCCTTCATTCTCATAAAGAACAGTTCATGAAGAAATAGGAATCTAGAGATTTGGAAGAAGCTAAGGAATACTTAGGGATGCAGATCACTCAAGATCACAAGAAATGAACCATCACCTTGGACCAATGTGTCTACACTGAAAAGGTGGTTGAGAGGTTTTCTATGCAGAACTGCAAGACTGTTTCTACCCCCCTTCCTACTGGCTACAATCCAAAACTGAATGCAAATCAAGCAAATGATTCACTTTGTTCTTGATATCAATCTGTCATCAGATCTCTACTCTATATCATGCTTGGAACTTGTCCAGACATCACATATGCTGTAATCAAGATGTCTTAATTTTCTACAAATCCCACTGAAGATCACTTGCAGAGAGCATTGCACATCATGCACTATCTTTGTACTACAAAGGACCTTTGCCTCCAGTATGTGGGAATAGGACCTAACAACAGTCTTGTTGCATATTGTGACACTGATTGGGGAGGCAATGTGGAGACTTCTAGGTCTACCACTGAATATATAGTATTCCTTACAAATGGAATTATTTCCTGGATATCTTGAAGACAGAAGAGAGTTCAACTTTCCTTCACTGAAGCAGAATACTGTGGAATGACAGAGTGCACTAAATAGCTGCAGTGGATCTGAAATTTCTATGAAAAACTTGGATTTAACCTTTCTCCTATTCTCATGTGTGTTGATAACCAAGATGCAATATTCTTAGCCTCAAATCCTGCTCAAGAAGGACATAACAAACATGTCAGGCAAGATGAACACTACATCAGAGAAGCAGTTGTTGAGTTCAAGGAAGTGAAACTATTCTATGTTTCTACTAACTCTCAACTTGCTGATATGTTCATCAAGAACCTTAGCAGAGATAAATTTGAGGGTGGATGAAAAGGCATTCATATGATCTCTTATTCTTCATAACATTCTCAGTGAGAAGGAGTGTTGGGATTTACAATTTCATATTATCTAATTCTTATTCTGATCATAATCCTTTTAGACCATGTCACATGACTTTCATGTGATCTGTTCCAGAACATGGTCTATTTCCACTATCTATTATTATGACATTATAGATAAGAGTTTATATTGCTATTCATTAGCTATACTGATATCTTGATACTTATTCCATGTCATTCCATGTCATTCTCTGGTACTTACTAGTTTTATCCTTACTGTACATACATACAAACATATCTCCTATAGTATATAAGGGCTAGATAGTGAGCTATGCTAAAGCAGCCCAGTACTCATACACACACATCTCTTCTGTTGAGTTCTACTTCAGAATATCTATCTCTTCATATCCTCTCTTGATTACCACTTCAATTCTCAACCCAACCAAGTAAGTTTTCTACTTGGTTTTAATACCTCTTCTCCCTGTGTGCATCAAGGTAGTCTTACTACTTTGATAGTATGATCTCCTTCAGTTAGTCTCATTCTTAGTTTCTCCAAGCAGGTGTCTTACCTAGTACAACAGCCCAATATCTGTCTCCAACCTGTCTCCAACTTTAATATATCATTACTCATCTGTTTCATCTTTGACAACCTGTCATATTCCATTACTAATCCACCCAGACTCCATAGTATAAATATGGTACTTCAACTTGTACATACTTCAGTTTGAATATCAAATTAGTCTCCTTCTCATGCTTTCAACCTTGAGCTCTGTGCTCATCTGACCTCTGACTTTGAGGATAACAAGTGCAAGGGTGTGATACATAAGTCCTGTGCCAAACATCCTTGCCCCCTCCATTCCACCCATCTTTTCCTCACCCTTCCATTGCAACTCTGTTCCAAACATTGTTGGACTCATTCAGAGAATCCAGATTTAACAATCTGCTCCAGAGATGTCCATAAAACCAGGGAATGTCAGTTGTTGCAGATCTGGCCTCATTCCATAAGTCTGCCACACAAAGGGTATGGCAGTTCAAACTCCACATTCAAAAAAGATTCTGACATATCTAGATATCTGGGAAAACAGAAGGAAGGCTGTGTTTCAGGGGTGATGGCTTGGTGTTCCAAGCATACTGTCATGTGCCAGGAGTCAGTAGCATTGGTGAATTCCATAATAAGGGTCCATATGCAACCATTATCAAAGAGAAAAAAGGTCATGTATTCAAAGGCTGTTCTGAAAAAGGCATATCCCCAATACAGGCTTTCAGGGTTTCCAAGAATGGCTCCCATAGTGGATGCTACAAGTTGCAAGACTGTGATAAGTCCTGCAAGCCACCAATTCTTGCATGTGACAGTAGGAGGCATTGTGAATTCAAATAATGTTCTTCTATGTCAAGGTAGGGCTCATAACCTATCAAAGTAGCAAGACTATCTTGATGCACACAGGAAAAAGAGGTTTTAAACTAAGTAGGAAACTTACTTGGTTGGTATAAGAATTGGAATGGCAATCAAGAGAGGATAGAAGAGATAGTTTATTCTGGAGTATTAACTCATCAGAAGAGATGGAAGTGTGTAAGCACTGGGCTGGCTAAGCATGGCTCACTATCTAGCCCTTATATACTGTAGGAGATACATTTGTACATATGTACAGTAAGTATAAACATGGTAAAGACCATGGAATGTCATAGAAGAAATGTCAAGGTATTAGTATAGCTAACAAATAGCAATATGAACTCTTATCTATGATGTCATAACAATAGATAGTGGAAATAGACCATGTTCTGGAACAGATCACATAAAGGTCATGTGACACAGTCTAGAAGGATTACAATCAGGATAAGAATTAGATAATATGAAATTGTAAATCCCAACACCTAGGAGACTAGAGGCAGTGATCAGAGCCAAAGGAGAGCACACTATATACTAGATGTTTAAAGTTAAAATGATGCTCAAATAAGTGTGCCAATAAGATGTCATTTTAAAATAGCCATATCTTGGTGGCATGACAACCAAATCACATGATCAAAGCAGTGTTAGAATGCCAAGAGCCAGTACTTTTTTTCATACTACAATTGTTTTGTCTTGTTTGTTCTTCATCTCTGGCAATTGATTGATTTACTCAAAATAACCAAACATTGGGACACTTTTTTGAGCCACTGTAGTATCAAGTATCAGACAATCCAACTATTTGACACCACCCCTTTCTTCCTCTCTGTTCTCTTCATATTAGTTTCATATACACATAGAAGAAGCCTTGTCAAGTAAGGTAATACATCTTATAATTACCACAGCTGCACTAAACCATCAATGAAGCAGGTTACCTTGTACCAACCACAACATAAAACTATGATAAGGAACTTGCGGTGGCACCAGAATAGCCAGGTGTCTTTGGCATCTTCTTCTCGCCAGCCGTCAGCTGTTCCAGATCCGCAGCTTTGAAGTAATGCGGAGCAACTGAAAATGAATGATGCTAAATTAGCAAAGACTCCCATGCACGCAAAGAAAGCAATGACTTGCCTTCCATTAGCCACGAGGGCTTGATCTCCATCACTTGCCTATCGAACGTGCGTTTTAGAATGACATTCCTTAACGAAATACTACGCCTACCTCATGTACGATTTGGATGTCATCACAAGCTCGTAATACAATACCGTCTTCACGGGAGGTTGATGTTGGAAAAGACTGGACGACGGGTGGATATATACCGTCTGACTTGTTTTGAGAGTTCGATACGAATCACCACTCTTCTGCAGCTGTGCCTGGAAGGCGTCCCAACGATTGACGTCAGTAATTGTCTCGAAACGACTCACAAGAGAAGGAATCGCACCGTGTTATAAAAATATCCAGAAGTGATCGCCTTTTGGATAGGCGTGATATCGTTCGAGTTAGGGTTACTCCTCACGACTACCTCGACGCGCTCGCACAGGCCCGCAAGTTGGTCTCTGATATCCCTTGCACGACTAAGGCTCTTGAATTGTAGGAATTGTTCATAACAGAATTGTTGGGAATAGTTGGTGTCGGCCCACTGTTCCCAGACGTTCAGTAGCGTAAAGTGGTCACCCCCAGCACGAACAAAGTTCTGTCGGGCTTGATCGGCATGGAGTTTCTTGTCCTTAGGACGGTAAAAGAGAGAGGAGGATTCCGACAACATCGATATAATTGTCAGGACCTGTCAAAACTCAGCATTGACCTTTCCCACTTAAATGATGACAGAGTCACACCCACCTCATCTGTGCAGACATACTTCTCACTCTCAATAATCGCCTTGCTAAGCATGGGATCTACCGGAAATTCTGCCATGCGTCTTCCGAGTTTCGTTAGCTCCCCTCTGTCATTCAGTGCCCCAAGCGCATACAACAATTCAAGCGCACGAATGAGCGTCTCGCCAGGTGGTGGATCCATGAACTCAAACTCCATGAAATTATTGATCCCCAGAGACTTCAGAAGGAGGACAGTCATGCCGAGATTCGTACGTTGAATTTCTGGTATAGTATTTTCTTCCAGTTCGTTCGCAAATGCCCACTTGGTGTACAGCCGGAAAGCTTTGCCTGGCCCTACACGTCCTGCGCGACCAGCACGCTGATTTGCAGAAGCCCTCGAGCACTGCAATAGAGTCTATGATAGATCATATCTTGACTAGGAAGTTAAACTCACGGGTACGACGATCAACGAGCTCATACCCGTTCGCGGGTTATATACGTTCTGCTTCACGAAGCCCGGATCGATCACAAATACTACACCATCAATCGTGATACTCGTCTCTGCAATATTAGTGGCGAGGACGACCTTGCGAGCACCCGGAGGCGTGGGCTCGAAAATTTTTGCTTGCATATCAGACGGGAGGTTCGCATAAATGGGACAGATAATGAGCTCAGCAATCTTATTTCCGAGAGCGCGTGCTGTTTCCTGGAGGTTCTCTTGAGCAGCTTCGATTTCGTCTTGGCCCTAAATGAGGAACTTGTCAAGAATAGATGAGGCATGGAAACCCAGGCTTACGGTGA